>WTXK01000093.1:0-145902 GCA_025769895.1 Lactarius psammicola | reverse complement strand
CGAGCGGACCCGATGATCGCAGCGCAGAAGTTGCGCGACTTTGCCGTCAGCTACGGGTCGGATGGCACCACTATGATCATGGTGATCTCCCTGGCTGGCATGTTCGCTCCGCGCGGACAGGAGAACGACCACCCACTTCAGGACGTAGAGCTTTTCCCACCTTCGCGCCGGAACCGCAAAGACGAAGTCGGGGACAATGAGACTGGCCGGCTGGGTCCAGAGGTTTCGCCCCCCGTCGGTCAGGTCGTACTCGCGTTCACGGACATCGTCAACTCGACGCACCTGTGGGACGTCAACGAGACAGCCATGAGGACGGCTGTGACGATGCACCATCAGCTGTTGCGGCGCCACGTGCGTATTTGCGGTGGCTACGAGGTGAAGACGGAAGGTGATGCGTTCATGGTTGCATTCACGACGGTATCGGAGGCATTGTTGTGGTGCAGCAGCGTACAGGTGCTCCTGCTAGATGAACCCTGGCCGAAGGAGATCCTCGACTTGCCTGAGGGCCGCGAAGTCCACGATGCCGAAGGGACCCTCATCGCTCGCGGGTTGAGCCTCCGGATGGGCATCCACTGCGGTACGCCGGTGTGCGAGATGGACTTGGTCTCGCGGCGCATGGACTATTATGGCCCGATGGTAAACCGTGCATCTCGCGTGGCTAATTCGGCGGCGGGCGGCCAGATCTTGCTGAGTGCAGACGCACTACGCGAGTTGAAGGTCGAGACTGCCTCTGCGGAGTCCCAATTGATCACCACTGTCGACGCGCTGCTGTCATTGGAGCCTCAGTACATCACCGTCGGCGAAAGAAAACTTAAAGGGCTCGAAATTCCCGAGGTGATGACGGCCGTGTACCCACAGAAACTCCTGGGCCGCCTCCACATGCCACCCGCCGCCGTCGCCGCTCAACCCGCGCGACTGCTCCGACAGAGACTACACAGAGCATCCAGACGCGGAAGAGATGTCGTTCGACTCGACAGGCCAGCGTTACCGTGGGTGGAGAGCAGCTGGACGCCAAAGCAGGTGCGCGAGCTGGCGCAGTTGGCGGTGCGCCTGCAACGCTCGCCAGCGGACGCGTGTTCCGCCCGTTACCTGTGCGCAAGGAATCGACGTGCCAGTGGTGGCGCCCTGTGGACGCGGACAGCGGACGGTACTTGTACAGTGACTTTGGCACGCTCCTTCCCACCGTGTCGGAGCGCGCGTCCGAGGCCGAGGTTCTGGGCGTGCTCGACTTTCTGCTGGTGCAACTCGAGCTCGCGGTCAAGTCGCTCTCGGCGCGCTTGGAACGCGCCATCCGGGCTAGCTGCAGATGTCGAGGCGATCAGGGCTGCGTTGGTGTCCCGCATGCAGAGTGGGAACCCGCTCGATCCGGGGACGCTGCAGCAAGTCATGGAGCTACTCAGTCGATGACGATGTATACGGCTGTTACTGCTGCTGCTGGCGGGTGATTCAACCTGACACGTTGTTCCGTTTTTCTTTGTGTTATTTATTATTTTTTTCGTTGGCCGCGTTCACTCCTTTCCTTTGGGATTTTGTAGTGCAATGTTTTTTTTTCTCTATACCTTGGACCATTGGGCTGTATTTTTGATACCATATACATATTGAACGACATTCCCATGTTACGTTAACTGTAATCTCTATCGTGTATGCTATATGTGTACTATGTTCTTCCAGCGTGTCAGCTCATTCAGGTTAACCAAGTCTGAGTGTCAAAAAAGGCCATTGAACAGTATGTCTTGCCAGTGCGGCCATGTCGCATGACGAACCTATCTCAGCTCATCTCGTCTCTGCGATCGGGGTGTTCTATGGTAAGTGACCTTAATTAAGTCGGGCACGACGGACGGAGGCTGCGGCTGCCCAGACCAAGCTACGGTTGGAGCGAGATCGCGATAACCGCATCTTTTTTTTTGCCGGAGTCGACCCTGCCCCTGCTCCTGAAGGGAACTAATGCAACCGTATGCGGTAGGCTTGGCTAAGGCTGCGCTCACTGGTGCTCATCATCTATAC
Organism: Lactarius psammicola; assembly: GCA_025769895.1. Lineage (NCBI taxonomy): Eukaryota > Fungi > Basidiomycota > Agaricomycetes > Russulales > Russulaceae > Lactarius > Lactarius psammicola. Next base: position 143,898 of record WTXK01000093.1, on the reverse strand, counting down.
TTATGTAGATTAGATCGATAGATATATTTCGCCAATGCCTGGCGGTGGCAGAGGGCAACAAGATCACAGCTCACAGATAGATAGATTGGAACATGCTTCTTTTGTTCAGCCCTTTGACAAGCAAAATCTTCATAGCCTCAAGGCAAAGCCGACTGTGAGGTGCGTGTGACATTGATGAGCTTCAAACGAGAGTTTTAACTGGAAAGGGAGTCCCTTAGTACGTGGTCGCAGGGCTCGAACGCTTCCTTCCCTGCCGCTCGCTCGCTCCAACCGCCTTCGTCCACAACTGCCATTCACATGCTACTGCGCTTTTGATGCTATGGGGTGCCAGCTATTGGTAAAATAGAACGACAAGCCGAGAGATGGAGAGACAGATGATAAGGAAAGGTCACGAGCGCTGGGCTCTCAAGTCGAATGATGACCAAATCTCGGTATACACACCCCAGCTCTTTCTTTCCCCAGCACGGCGAGGCTCGACGTCTCGATCGCAATTAAGTCGTGTAAGAAGTGCCAGCGGACTGACCGGCCTGCGCTGTCAGGAAAATCGCCACCGAGTCGACCCTCTACTATAATACCCGTGGACCAGGTTGGCAGGTCTCCTAGGTTACATGACCGCGCCGAGGTAGAGAGGGGGCGACGACCGATATAAAGCGCACCTGAGATGGTCTGTGTGCGTTTTCCGGTCTGCATTGCTTGCAGTACCTCGACCGGCGGATGCCCATCCTCGATAGGCGTGCTGTCTCGTATTGGGGCCATCGCCAGCACTGCTTACGGGACCCCGGACCGATCCCGGGCCAGGGTCCCCGTGTCGGTTAGCCAGGTTAAGCTCAGTAAAAAAGGAAAAACGGAATTAGTCATCGGTAGTCCGAAGTTGTCAACCCGTAGTCACCGTGGGTCCAATTTCAGGTCGAGCCGAGACTGCCGGTAGTCAAAATTTTTGCAAAGTCCGGCCAAGCCCGATGATGAAGTCATTTGGTAGTCGAATCTAGTCAAACTTAGTCACAGAAACTGGCGTTAGTTAGGGCGTGAGCCTGACTGACAATTGTATTTTTTTCTTACATAATGAGACTCGGTTATGTCCGTAGCAGCGAGAGCGAGTGGAGACGTTGAGCGAGCTTTGTTTCAGTGCCATCGTTTGGGCCTGACTCGAACCGATTTCGCGCGGGAGAGTTCAAAAGAAGGGGGTTAACTTGGGGTGACACGAGTGCTCCCTATCTCTATTTAGCACGAAACGAGTGGTTTATGTACAAAAGAGACCTGTAGTTAACCTAAGTAAGGTATAGGTAAAGAAAGGAGGCATAGGGACATAACAATACAAACAAGACACTAAACGAAAAGTACGAGTGAAAGCAAAACGCAAGACTAAACGTTGTAAGGACGCTGAAGGGTCCTAGTGTGAGTTCGAAGGCGGAGCGAGTTCCACTCCAAAAAGAGAGGGGGAGACGAGAAGGGTGAGAGGGAGACGAGACGAAACGAGACGAGATTAGAAACATTTGCCGTCCGAAGCGGCGAGACAGAGCAAGACAACGTCGAGCGAGGGTTGGTTCCATGACTCGTACCGAGTTCGTGCGCGAAAATATAAGGGGAAATTGAAGCGACACGAGCGCTCTCCTTTTCTCTATTCCAGACAGTAAGGTTTTTACAAAAGAAATCTCTAGCTACCAAGCTAAGGTAAGGGGAGAGTGATAAGAGATGACATAGGGAAACGAGGCGAAAGAGAATGCAGAGACAAGCCGAAACGAAAGACCCGAGACTGAGGCCGAGGTGGCGCGCGCGCTGACACAAGGCGTAGGGCGTGCCGAGGCGATTGACGAGTGGAGCTTCTTGACAGCTTCAAGGGGGGTTGGTGAAGAGGGCGAGATCGTGGGTGATGCGACGGAGGCGGAGTGGCGATGAATGCACGAGGCGCGGGAAACACGCTTGCCTGTCTTCGTGGCCGTTTGCGAGGCAACGACGTCGGCGTCCATTGGAGCTTTGGTGTGTGCGAATGAGTAACAAGCGACAAGGGGTGAAAGTGAGAGTGAGAGCGAGAGAGATGGGGGAAAGCGATATCGATGATGGGCAAAGTGGGTGTGGGCGATGTCGTGAGAATGCGAGTCCGAAATGGCAATTCAGCCATGCGATCCGAGGACGTACGAAATAGATGGTTTCAGGCCCAACGCTTCGGGTTTTGGCCTTACAATGTTGACGGCCGAGAGACTGAGGCCGAGACAGCGAGCACACAGAAAAGAATCATGGCCGAGGTGATCGATGAGTAATATAGTACTGAGTGGCGATGGTTAGCGACACGAGGCGCGGGCACGCGCAGCCTTGGAACGGGTGGTCTACGAGTCGTTGTCGAAGTAGTGTGGCGATATCGTGAGAATTCGAATCCGAAATGGGAACGCTGGCACGCGATGCGATGCGATAGCAATGACGTCCGAAATGGGGCAATTTCAGGCTCAGCACTCGAGCTGGCCTTACAACGACACTTGAAGCATTTGCAGGGGTATCTTGAAGTGCTTTGAGGCATCGTAGTTGCCACGATTGACAAAAGATTGACAAGAATCGGTATATTGTAGGAGGGCCAGTGAAAGCGCAAGGGCAAGCGGCAGGCTCCGGTGCAGAGCTTGCAAAGGGCACGTGGCTCATTTGACTTGCGCTTGCATCGTGTTGAATTCGAGTCCTAACTTCTCTCGCCACGGCTGCATTCAAGTTGTCTTTCTTTCTTTTTTTTTTTTTTTGTCTTATTTCGATATGCCGCCTCGAACGCAAGCTCTGCAAAACACGTGGAGGATGATACTAACGCCGCGAGCACTTGTCGAATCACTGTGTTTGGTGATCAGATGCACACCCCGACATTGTGGGCCACGCTTGTTCATGCCGCCCTACTTACTCTTGGAAAGGACTACCAGTTACTACTTTGTCATGGGGCGCCCCCACCTCCACCAGGTTTGCCCGTCCTTTGCATGTCCTCACTCACAAGCTGATTGGCGTCTAGCTTCCCCGACACCGAAGCCAAAACCCCATTGGTCTTATAGCGCCTTGCCATCCCTTTCTATCAAAAAACTGGTCCTGAAGACTACGACACATCCTCAAGTTGACTGTCGTAGAAATTATCAAGAAGGTAAGTTTCTCATTGTCTGGGGTATCAGACACTGACCTCAATTTGCCAGCGGCGCAAGCCAAAGAGAGGGCCCCCGATGCAAGTCGCTGCATCGGCGTAGTGTTGTGCACTGCTGCGCTCATATTTGACAAGAGTTGGGGGTTTTTTTTTATTTACTAGCATTCGGACCTGTCGACGTACATACACATAGAGTACCTCCAGACCTGGCATGACCGCCAGATGAAAAATTTGCATTTTATTTGACTACCAAACGCTTAAAAAGTACACGGGACGACTAAGAGAGGACAAAATTTGACTAAGAAAATGACTTTTGATGACTTGGATCGGTCCCGGAACGACTAAAATCGGACTGAAATTGACTATGGAATTATCAAAAATGACTCAGATCGACCGTATATTGACTTGCTTTGACTTTGGAAAAGCCCCCGAACCGAACTATTCGTAGTCGTTCGTAGTCGTTCGTAGTCGTTCGTAGTCAATACATAGTCAAACCTTAGTCAAAAATCTTGCAAATAGTCATTTTTCGTCATTTGACTACGTTTGACTACCCGGTGACTATATCCGACTACCAGCTGACATCAGCCGACTTCGCCTTTTTTACTGAGGGTTAAGAGGCGAGGTCAAGCGTCGTCGTAGCAGGTTGTCAGTGCGGATGTCGGTGACGGGACGCCGCTGAGCCTGTGGATAAACCTTCCCGAGGCGCGGCATGGCTCTCGGCGTGGAAAAGAGGAGAGGCAGTGGGCGCACCTGCGCGTCTTCGTCATCCTCCTCCACAGAAAACGGTCTTTAACTCTGTCACCGACGGTCCTGAGGCGCAGCTCGGCTCAGTTACTCAGTTATCCATTTGGCCTCTTCGCCTCGCCCATGCTCTTAATTATCCTTGCCCCTCTACTTCACGCCGTGTCTGGCATCCAACGCCCGCGAAAGGGGTCGACGTGGTTCTGCTTATGTTTGTTGTTTTTGTGGTAGTGCTCATTGATCATTGATCATCTCTCGGATTGTCTTGCGTCATCGCGTGCTGATTCGGTGTGACGTGATACTGGAGCCAGGTCCTGTTTCTCCGAGTCATTGCCTCCTTCAAGGCCTCTGATTATCCTGTTCACTTCCGAGTCGTTCTGTCCGTTTCCGAGTCCTTATCAAGCAAGGGGGTCCATTCATAATCTGCTATGGACGCGCTCCCAGTAAATTCTAACAAGAGCAAGATCCGTCACCCTCATTTACTCTTGTTTGTATAGCTCTTCGCTTGAGAACCTTCACAAAACAACTTCAGGATTACACCGCCCTTGCTAGCTGTCGTACTACTGTGTCCGTGGGCATCACTAGCCCAGGTTTTATAGCCTCGTCGTCGAGGCTCGTCAAAAGCTTGCTAGACGGCCTCACGGATTCCTCATGATTCTCTGGACCAAGTATTATTTGAGTCCGAAACAATACCCGAGCATTCTTATCCTCGGCTATTTGTACACATCATTTTCGCGCATGACTCCTCTTCCAATCATCTCGGCCAGATACGTTGTTCCAGGTTGGGGCATGACTCTTCACACACGACTTTTGTTTTTTGAAATCCGTTTACATTCCGGCATGCAACAGCGGCAAGACTGGTCGTCTGCCGAACAGAGACATCAGAGCGTAATCAGAAGGAAGTCCCTTAGTCTAAATGACGGGTTCATTCATATCCTGAATATGCGCTATGGAGCCCTATAAATACCTCGACCTACCGCACAAATCCTTTACCAATCCTCTCTTCTTTCACAAACCTCGATCATTGTATTTCAAGTTATAACTCACAAAGACATGACTGGCATTAAAGTCAGTGCCTGTCTTTACTTGCCTTCCCTTGATACTTCCCATTTGCCCAGGATGCTTTGAAGACAGCGGTAGACAGCATCGTTGGCTCTGTGGGGCCTGTCGGTGACAAGGCTGAGAATACCAGTTCTACATTGGCGGATGTCTGTATTTTACCCCCTTTCGCGCATTCATATTGTAACATGGATTTTGAAAACAGCGGCTCGGTGACAAGGTCTTTGGCTCGACAGCCGAATCGGAGGTCAGCAACGCAGCAGTTATCGCGCCTGACGCGAGCACCATACCCGTCACCCAAGGTCGTCGTAGCCGCGCCCCGGATGGCAAGGTGAGTAATTTACACTATTGGTGTTAATCTGTGCGCGTTGTTAATGGTCCCATACCCTGTGATAGGACCCGTTCCGCAGTGAGGCCCCTGCCCCTGCCGACGAGTCCTAAGTTAGTCCGTCGTGTCCCACGTCTACTGGAGAGTGCTTCTGAGCGTCGATAGGTGATCAGCAAGGGGAGGCTGATGGGCATAATTGTTCGCGTGGTTTGAGTTTAGATATCGATGTTCTGTGAATAATTAGTCATGGAAACCGTTAATCAGAGTTATGATCGCCATACTTTCATTGATTGGTGTGGCAATGCCATGAACCTGTCGTCAGTAATGTAGCAAATTGAAGTTCGTTCGCATCCCCTATCCGAGTCCGTGTTAGATTCTGTGGCCATTTGCCACCGGCGCACAACCACTGAATTTTGGCGCACTTATGTCATGGAACGCTGCGGAAACAACTTCTCATGCTCTACTTCTCACGCCAATTAGTGCATTCACACTTGTCGGGCTTATCATGGTCTGAACCTTGTCACCCACACGAGAGGCCATCTAGGCTAACTACAGTAAGCTAAGGCTCTGCTCCACCGCGACCGGTAGGTGGCTTGTGACAACCGACCTGTCATGACGTTCCTCACAGCCATTCCTCATGCAGGCCTCATGACTGGCACCAACACGATAACTTTAGGGGTTAACTAAATCAGTCCAGGGCTTATTTGATTCTTGGAGTCGGTGCTCCCAAGAGCCCGATGGCGCCCTCTACACGTGATATTCGTGGTTTCACTGTGACTTGCTACTGTATGTTGGTCTACCCTCAGACAACACTCGCATGAACAAATGGAGCGTGTTAGAACCTGTCAACGGCACTCGTGCGAGCTGCCTGACTACCGTCTCCGATAGTGTTCGACGCCGCTGTCTGTTGTCTTGAATTGGTACCTCTTAGCGTTCTGAAGGCCGAACACGCTCTCACCGACTCGGAATAGCTGTTTTGTTTTAGTCAACTCGTACTGACGTTTGCAGGCCTGAGAAAATATTTTTTATGGCCGCTACTTAGCCTGTTTTCGACAAGCACAACTGACAAAGGCGTCCTCTGCCACTTCCTGTAGCCTCTCATGTCTTTCAAATCCATAGAACTTGAACCTCAGTCCAGAGTAGTTTTAGAGAGCCACAAACAGTTTGCTCGCACAATTCGATACACAACTCGAAACTACCGCAGATCGCCATTTGTCTTTTCTTCCAAGAAAGGTCCCTCAACCTTGTTCGGGTCTTACATTTTACACTAACCGTTCGGTCTTCAGGCGACGTATTGAGGCAACCTAGTCGTTGTCATCCGAAAAGTCGAACATGCCATTTATCTTCTTTCTCTTGAAGTATCGATTCTTTACAGGAACACCATCACAAGGCAAAAAACCGTTGATACCTCATTTGGCCCACGTGCCGGACCAACTACGACGAGAGCTGCATGGAGTAATGTCAGAGACGATCTAGAGAGAGGTATGCGTTTGCACACCCTAAACTGTGGCAGCTATTGCAGAGACCAGCACCCGGCGGGCTTTCGTGGCTATTTTTGATAACGACGTCATTGAACATTGAAGGGAAGCCAGGAACATATCGTCCGGGCGGGCATCTCTGATCTAATAATTGGGCGGCGATCTGGAAGAAATCGAAACAAGAAAGCGGATCTCAAGGGATCCGCCGCGAAGTATGCTGATCATGGCAGAGAACACAATCTTCGAAGTTCCAGCAGGCATACTCGAAGAAATATCACTCTCGGCAATATGCTCACTCTACCGATGTTTCGCAACGTCCTTAGGACGTTCCGAACAAAAGGTTTGGAAGTGAGGTCTCGGCCCTATTTCGTGGTCGGCGGGAAGATCTGCGGGGACCTGAACCTCAGGCTCCCAAGTCTGAAGAAGGTATCGCGTATCACCCATGGCTTCGAACTTGGTTTACTAGATTAGCCCTCGGAACTAGTCCAACGATGACTGCAGCAGATGTAGTCCGCAACTCATTTTCTTTAGAACACTCGAACCGATGGGTGCACATGGGCGAGTGAGTTGATCGTACAAAACAAAACAAAACAAAGAAGCAAATGAGAAAATGCGCAAAACAAAGAGATGTAAGTCATGGTTTTATGGATGGACGAGACTGAAGGAGAATACTTGAACATGGTCAGGGTAATAGGATGGGGAACGTTGCTAAAACTAAAATGTGACAGAAGTTGACTTGTATCATAGCAGATGAAGGAACTTTGCGTAGACAGACAGGATTGGACGATAACCCAAGCAAGCAAAAAAAAAATCAAAAAATCAAATGAGCCGCCACAGATTAGATCGATTAGACCCGGCGGCCCATCAACAAGGAGCGACACCAGCAGCACCACCCGCATTTCGCGAGCGCAACGCGCGTCCCGTTCCATTACCCTGTGGTGGCGGCACCGCGGTGTTATCGTCCGCGTTCCGCCGCCCGCGCTTCGCAGCCCTCGGCATCTGCGCAGCTACCGCGCCATCGGAATCGGGTCCGCTCGCGGGGCCGTCGTCTCCCATGGTGACGTCTTCCGGCGAGCCCGCGGAATCGCGTGGGCGCTTACCGCTTCCACTGGCGGCGGCCGCAGGGGAATCACCGGTGTCGGCTTCTGCGAGTTCGCGCGCTAGGACTTGGGAGCGGCGCTCGAGGGGTGCGCGGCCGCGGCCGCGGGCGGGCGAGCCGATGTTGAGCGCTTGCACGCCTGGCATGTCTATGGAGGGTGCGGCAGAGAGCATTGAGACGTCGCGCTGTACGTCACCATCTGCTGCTTCGATTTCGGCGTCTTCGGGGAGCTCGGACAACTCGGAGAGGTCGCTCAAATTGCGGTCGATACCGGCATGCGCGGCGGGTAGGTTAGAGGCGGGTTGGGAAGGTGGAGGTTTAGGCTGTGTAGTTGTGGGAGGTGCTGGTACTGGGGTTGCGTTGGAGGCGGGGTGGGGAGTAAGGCTCAACCAAGGATGGTGGAGTGCATCAGTTAGCGTCATGCGTGTCGACGGATTAGCGTCAAGCAAGCAGCGAATGAAGTCCTGCGCTGTAACCAATACGGGACGTCATTAATAACACGCGAAGCGATAGCGCAGATGATATGCATACCAGGTGCACTGACTTGCTTATACTTGAGGGTGCCCCAGTCAATATAGCGCTCTGCGATACGACGCCGCATGTCCTGCTCATTCTCGTCTTCGATGAACGGACCGGTATTCGTTAGCCTGCATGCGTGCGGTTCTATGGATCAGCGCCGCACAATAAGTCTAAAAGAAAAAATAGAAGCGCACATGGAAAAGACGATGACGCCAACGGACCAGCTGTCAACGAGCTGGTCATACCCTCTATTTTCTTCCGTCTGATTGACGACTTCTGGTGCGAGGTAACTTGGCGTCCCACACATCGTCTGCATACCACACTTTCGTTAAGCATTCAGGCACGGGGGAATGAGAGGGGGCTGCACACCTTGAGCATGGTGAGGCTATCGACGACTTTGGCAAGTCCAAAGTCGGCGACCTTGACGTTTGGTGGGTTGTCTTTTGTCAGAAGAACGTTCTGCGCGAGAATGAGTTAGCATTTATGGCGGAGAGACCCGAGCGCGCGTTACCTCGGGCTTGAGGTCGCGATGCGTGATGCCCTTGGCATGGATGTACTGGATGAACACGGGTGATGAGACCATTGAGCAGAACAGGAGGAGCCCGAGCGGACGCGTACCGCGAGTGCATTGCACATCTGACGGGTGATATGCTGAGCCACAGGCTCAGACACGCCGTCATGCGAGAGTATAAAGTCGAGCAAATCGCCACCCTCGACGAGTTCCAACACGAGATCTGAACCCCCGCGTGGTGGTCCGCCCCCACCACACCGTTAGCTACGAGCTTTTCTGCTGCTACACAGAATAGCAAACGTACAAAAATCGTGTCCCTCCTCAGGGACGAACGTCTCGCGTAGGCGACAGATATTCGGGTGGTCGAGCGTCTCGAGGATGCTGATCTCCCTCGCGAATGACTGGAGATACTGATTGCCGCCGCAGTTCTGGTTCTGGTTCTGGTTGTTGTTGTTCCCCCCGCGGACCTTATTGCCGTGTATGATCTTGACAGCCCACCACTCACCCGTCTCGCGCGCCATGGCCTTCATGACGGTAGCGAAGGAGCCCTTTCCGAGCTCGTGGGCCATGTCGTAGTGCGCGTGGATACCCGTCAGCTCGAGCGGCGCGAGGTGCCGGTAGATGTACCGGTAGTCCTCGAGCGGGTTCTGCTGCGGCATCGGCGACCCAAACGCGATCTCGTTCCCGTCGCGCAGGATGCGCGACTGACCCTTTTGTACGCGCGTACCGTTGATCTGCGCTCGAGCGTCAGCCGTGCGCAATGACGAAAATATGGAAGAAATTGATTGTGGCAGACGGGACACACGCACCCAGGTACCGTTCGTCGAGCTGTCTTGTACGACGACTTGGGAATGGCTATCCTCGCGCCCATCCCACATGACCCGACAATGATTAAAACCTGCTCGCCCACAGGGGAAAAAAGCAGACGCGCGTAGTCAGCAAAGCAAAAAGAGAGCTCGCTATCGATAGTATCGAGCGCTAAGGAAGGGCCACACACGCACTAATTCGCATGCCAGGCAGGACAAAGTCGTTGACCGGGCCCCGGCCGATCGCGTTGTGCGGCTGCGTCTTTTGAAAGTCGATGCGGCGGAGCGCGGTGTTACATGGCTGGAGGCAGCCAAAGAATGGGCTCTCCATTGGGTGCACCGAGTTGGCGTAAAGAGAGGCATACTGCGACGCCTGCTGCGTTGCGCCCTGCGTCTCCTCGGCATACTCGTGTTCTAATATCGGCGCGGGGGGCTCCATCGGTCGACCTTGTTTTTTTTTGGGTGCGTAGCTCGGTTGCCTTGTTTTGAGTCGGATCCTTGAAGGTGAGGAGGTTGTTGGATCGCGGACGGAAGGGTTATTAGTTTGTGGCGAGGATACGCGGAGGAAGCTGTTGAGGTGCGAGAGAAAGGGCGAAATGCGCCGATAGAGAGGCTTTATAGCAAAGGCGGCCGAAGGACGTGTTGTTCCAAGCTGTGGACGAGTCTGAGGGGACACAGTCGCCACTCCAGCTCGGCTCACGTGCATGAACGGCAATCAAAAGTCAATTCACAATTTCAAGTTCAATGACAAAAAAATGACTGTCGTGGATTCCTATTGTATCTTTCCAGTCAAAGCAATCGTATACAATGCATTATTTCTTGCTTCTAGAGCTGTTTCCATAACTATTGTCCGCTAAAATAAACAGACACAGGCGGATTCCCAAATCTCAAGAGCGGGGTTCATAGTTAAGTAGAGTGCGAAATTTTTGGGATATTAGTTATCTCGCAAAATTGGGGTTATGGAATAGTTGTCCCACCTTTGGGCCCATGCCGCGTTGCAAAGTTGGGTTATCACCTCATTGCGGAGTTTTGTTGTCGTTGCGACCAACATCCCCCCCTCCTCCACCCTCATCGATGGTCCAACGGCACATCTCTGATGACCTCAAAGGGATGGCCCTTTGATGTCCCTTCAGGGACTCTCTGACCTTGTCACTCAAGAATATTCTGTGTTAGTTTCTGTGTTGTTATTTGTGCCTCGGAATGTATAAACATGGTTGGTAGTACATATACCCAGGCAATGAGCAACAGTAAATCATCACATCTACTCCCCAACATCCCACTATCTCCGGGTAAGAAAGTTCCAGAACTTAATATTCTGGGATTGGTGTGTGGTCACTCCGCTGGTTCTGCAGCGCGGTGTAAGGCCATTTCGGACGTCTTCGCTATCGGATCGGGCCGCGTGGCCGAGCTACCATTTCGGATTTACATTCCCACGTTGCCACACCTACTTCGCCCACCATCGATCACACACCCACTTCGCCCACCATCGATCGCTTTCCTCATTTCCATCTTTCTTTCCCTCCATTTCACCCTTGTCGCTCTCTATCCACTCATTCGCTCACCCTCATGCTGCGATGAACCGATGCCGACCGCCTTGCAAATGGCTTAAAGGTCACTCGGATCTGAACACAGGCGTTGCGTCCCCGCACTTCAAGCACTCTCGATCTTCCTCCCCATTCTCACTACCTTGGCCACGCCCCATGACCCCTGCGCTCGTTGTCTCGGCGTCGGTTATCCATGTCACCGCACGGTTCCTCTCGTCTCGGTCATTCAGATTTCGCACTTTACTCTTTTCGCTTCAATTCATTTTGTTTTTCTTCGTTTTGCTTCGTCTTCTTCCCTCCCTTAGCTTAGCTTAGCTACATTTTCTTTTGTATTTAAACCAATTTCTTTCGTGCTGAACAAATGTTAGATGAAAGGGACCGCTCGCATCGCCCCAATTCCCCCCTTTTCCTTCGCGCGTGAATTCGACTTGAGTCAGGCCCAAACGAGGGCACTCAAAAACAAATCTACTCGACGTTGTCTCGCTCAGTCTCGCCGCTTCGGACGGCAATCGTTTCTAGTCTCGTCTCGTCTCGTCTTGTCTCTCCTCCCTCCTCCTCTTCCCCTTCCTCACGCCGCCTTCGAACTCACACTACCTCAGCGTCCTTACAGTGGATCACATCATCGCCACCACAGGAATCTAGTTCCGTCACCGCAAGTTGATGAGTTTGCCGATGACCTGCCGCGCACCCCACCGCGCACCCCGCCTCGCGCCCCGCCTGACGGCTAGAAATGTACGCTTGAAAGGAACCTATCACACCTGACTACCTTATTGTACTGTACTGTATTGAATTTTTTGGACGAACACTGAGATAAGTTAGTACGCGGCTTTCTGTGCCCTTCTATTCAGTACCACAGGAACGACTCCACAAAGAGTGGGTCATGAGGTTTTATTTTTTAATTAAATAACTACAAGTATTTCTGAAAAACTTCGGCATGAGTGATCAGACACACTTTCGAACCCCGCCTGTATCCATACCCCCAGACCGCGGACAATACAGCCGAATCCAAAACGGATGGCACCTTCTCTAATTACACAGGTCAGCTGACTTCCAAATTTCATGACCGGAGTTCATAGTTAAGTATAGTTTGAAATTTTGGGGGGATTTGTTATCATGTAAAATTCGTAGTTATCTAATAGTTACAGTGAAATAAAACAGTTATCCAGGGATCCTGAGACGGCACGCACCAAAGGGCCTTGCAAACATTTGAGTTATCCCCTTGCGGAGTGTTGTCTCCCATTCCCCCTCCACCAAGTTGCTGAAATGTGCGTTGACCCTGTGCAGACCATTTCAGGCTGGCTTTGTGTCTTGATTACTGTAATGTCTCAGTTTCTGTTCACCCTAGGTTACGTTCCCAGATCAAGCAAGAGCGTGCCAACCCCGACATCACAAGGGCGTTGCACACACACCCCACCTACCTCACTACCTCGATTGCCTCTTATCCCCCACATTTCTGGTCTCGGACGACCTTATCTCCTGTTAATATGACTTGTAGCTACAGCTTATTGTCTTGATTTGTGACTCATGATACGACTACTTTATGACGCGTTGATATATGGCTCTGATGCCAGTGGCTGATGATTTTTGGACTCTAGTTTATGACTTGTATCCAAGAAAAGCAGTATAAAATGTACTATTTTCCGTCTTGAATTCATTATTCTGTTGTTCTCAATACCATCCAACCGCTCACTCTCATTCGCGCTTTACACTACTTCTACTCATCTCTACTTGACTACCTCGGGCACATGCGACATCTCCGTGTTACGTGTTACATGTCACGTCACATCGTCACTACAAACAGCCGTCTCTATTGTTCCTGTGTCTTCACAGCCCTCGCTTGGAACTGTAGTGGTTGCCAAAGCACGGCATTTGTCAGCGACAGCTTTCCCATTGACAACATGAACGACTGGTCATTCCACAAACCCCACCATATTTTGGCCCTAGACAATGTCTGTCAGTGCCCTCTTTGGCATCAGCTCTGTACTGTAACAACCTGGTTTCAATATACTGTATTACTCTCCCTCATATCCCATCAGACAATACAGTTTTTTTTCTTGAATTTGACTGGAGCATGTTGCAGAGAGTTGGCATTCATTACCTTTGCACCCATGAGCTCGACTTAGCATCGAAACCCGTTTGCAGATTAATAATTTTCATTTTTTAATTACTACAAATAATTTATCGTGTGAAAAAACTTCGGCATGGTTGTCAGAACACCCTTTCGGACTCAGCCTATGCACGTAAATTGGTTGCAAGGTGCCATCCGTTTTGGATTTAGCTGTAGTTATGGAAACAGCTCTAGCGTACTACCTGTACAATCAAAAGCGTGATCGCTTACTGCAAATGTACAAAGCCCGACTTGCGACGATCCTACCAATCGTGAAAAGCGGTAAGAGGCGAGCGCCATGTTTCGATTCAATCGGACGCCCTATTGACGAGCGCGTGATTGTCCCGAGTGTCAATTGACGGTAAGTCTCAAATCTCGGACTTCCAAAAAAAAAAAAGCCAGAACGAACCACCTACCCCTGACAGCTCTGGCCGCGCACCGCGCGCAATGTCGAACGTACACCAGGTTCGGCTCCGAGAGAACAGCCGCATTCAGTGGCCCACCAGTGGGAAAAGCACGCACAGTTCTCGCGACCGCCGAACGCGTGGATCTCGAGCTGGAGCTGACCGACTGGGAACGTGTTTGGCGTGTGTGCTGAGGACTGTCGTGAACACGTTAGGTTCTCTGCTTTCAATGTCGATCTTGAGGATGTCGATGAACGTGTGTCCTGAGATCGAGAGGGGCATCAGCCTTTCGACGCTTAAAGACGGCGGAAAGGAAGACGCGCACGCACCGTTGAGACTCATGTGTGGGTCGAGCGTCCAGGATTTGGGGTTGTCATTCTCGTTGTGGCTGTCAGTCGCACCGAGCACAAAGGGCTGGAAATGAACCCCTTCCATCAGGTCCCCACTGGCCACAGGAACTAGGTGCCAGCACGTCCAGTCCAGCGCGTTGTGGCCAGTAGGGGCGGGGGGAGGGGCGAACGCTGTTAACGCCGTTGTCATATCCCCAGATCTCAAAAGACGGCACACCCCCCAACAGTGTCGATTCAAACGAGGACTCGTCATTGGTACACGTGACGTAAGGATAAGAAAATAAACCTGAGGACGGTGCACCCCGCGGAATCGGAGCGAATAGAAGAGGCGGGTAGAGGGCGAGAGGAGACGAAACGAAATGAGGCAGACCGCCGAAAGAGTGTATCACGCTTTATTGCCTTGTTTGGCCATGCGATCCGGACCGCAGATCCATTTACCGCCCTCGCCCGATGTACCAACTGCGATCTCAGTACGTAGGCCTGCAGATATAAGGGACAACAGACGACACCTAAAGGGTTTGAACAAACAGTGAGAGATTATTCACAAAGGGACAGTATTAGTGGAGAGAGAGCCCGCACACACGCGTAGGTGTGCGATTGTGTGATAGCCTCTATGTATATGCGTGTGAGCTATGGGAACTTGAAGGTGGTTGTATTGTTCGACCACGGATCAGCTTTAGTCCCCACTTTTTGATAAGCTCCAGCCATTCTCGTGAGATAGCAGCGTGGCGCGCATTCTCGTCCGCGTGCCAAGCACCGAGAGTGCGACCGGGTCCAAAAAGTCGACCGACGAACAGCCACGTTGAGCCGCTGGAAGTGACCGAGGAAGAAGAAGCATACTGGCGACGGTGACCAACAAGATGACTTGGAGATTACCACTGACAGTCTGGAGTGATGGTTAGTAGAGTCGTAAAGATAGTAATGGAAGGAGAGGGGTTTTTATCGAGAGAGTTGGACGTAGGGAACACCCTCAACTGACCTCCTGTGATCAGCCGTCATTGAAAATACAATCAAAATTGTCATAACGCATAATGAGATAGAACCATTTTCATATTCACAGGTCCCTCATGAGTATGAAAATGGTTCTATCTCATTATGCGTTATGACAATTTTGACTGTAGTAGCTGGCCGGGCCGGGGCCCAGGCACCGTGGCACTCAGGTATGATACGTGCTATGTGCTATGATCGCCCCTCACTAGATCGTTAACTGCCTGTGCCGCTCTTTAGCTTTATCAATTACCAAGGTGTACCGGCCGGACCACGGGTGCGCGAGATGAGTTGTGTTAAGTTACACGCGAACAAGTTGTGTGATCACGTACGTCATATTGATCACCACCATCAGCAAAATAAAAGGGAAATTATTGACACTTATAAGCACTTGCAAGCTGCTGCAAATACCACAAGCGGTCCAATCCAGGCGAGAGTTGGGAGCGCTCACAAAATGTTGTCATTCGATAATCTGTTCCAATTTTCTCCGTAAATTGCAATTGTCTCTGTGAATTATAATCGATTTTATGTCTTCCAATACCTGCAAGTGGGAAGGGGGCTTACAACCTATTGTAATGATATAGGGAAACTTACCAGAAAAATTACGATGTGCTATATTGATTATATTATAGATTTGTTGCAGGTCTTATCGTTCCCTATTGGTCTTATCATTCTCGAGTCCTCAATTGCTAATTACTAACCATTGAAATATTTTAATACAAGTCCTACAGAATGGTACATCTTATTTATAAAAACTGCACTACCACGGATTTGAACGTGTGACCCCAATACGGCTACTAATATCACCACTAAGCCAGCAGACCAACGATGGTCACTCAAATAAATTTCCTATAGACAGTACCATCAAAAAAATTACAAAGTAACCACTTCGTGTACGTTGGTAGCAATCCACCAGTTCGCCATTTGTAACGCTCTTCCGTCTCCATAACGCAGAGCCCGCACCTTCCATACCGCCCACACCTTCTAGCTCATCGGCGCACCGTTGCAGTCGTGCAAACTCATCGCGCAATCTGCCCACGCACCACTCAACGGCTGCATCGACCACAGCCTCAAATCCGGTCTGCAGGGCTTGCGACTTGGCAAGTTGCTCCCTTAGCCATGCCTTGAGTTCCTTCACCAAGACATCTCACTGGCAGACGTGCATCCCCACCTTCGAAGCTGGGCTTTGGGGAGGTTTTCAGTGTCGGGGGGTATGTCTCTGCGAGGTCAGTCATGCGGCGATGCATGTAAGTTACCTGTTTCATGAATAAGCTATGGTGACGATATATGGCTTACGCCGTATGCAGCGTCGCAGTCGCGCGGTCTTAGCGCCTCTCCCGAAAACGACGCCAATAAACCCAGAATAGGTGATATAGAATCACCGCCAAAAGCTCTGTGAAGAAGAGACTGGTCGTAGTGGCGATAGCAGGCGGGCAGTTGTCAGTCAGTTTGTTAGTTAGTTACCACACTATTTGTGCTGCGCTGTGACGTGGAGTCAGCGTGATCTAATACAGCAGGTATCTGGGGAACAAGCATGGTAGAAATCAGCACTGATGTGGGTGGTGGCGCAGTAAGTGAGGACGTACTAGACGAGGTGGCAAGGTTCGAGCAGAGAGTGAGACGTGTGGACGTTGGCGGGACGTTACCCGGTATCCGCCGCCCACCTAAGGGCTGTTGAACATTCGGTAGGGAGGGTAGTGCCATGGCCATGGCTTCTTTTTGAGGGAGGAAGGCGACTTGAATGCTCGGCGACCAGCAAGAGAGATTGGCGGAGGAGGTAATGAGTTAGGATGGGGAGGATTTGAGCCAAAATCGATTTGTTGACTCTGCCCCGCGGATACAATGGGGCTAGAACCTGAAGGATTTAGAGGATGGTTGGCGGTGCGAACGGCCTGCGCTATGTTCATATTCAGGCTTCAGGCAGAAGTACAAGAAGATATTGGCAGGGGCTTGACCGCGGCTGGGAAGACACAGGGTTGAGAAGAAGATGGCAGGGACGCACCTAGATGGCCGTCTTGTTGAGGCGGCGCACTCTGTATGATGGGCTGTGTGCGAGGATCTCGCAGGGAAATAACGATATCGCGCAAAGAGAGTTGTTTGCTTCATGATAGTGGTAATCGCAGAATGGTTTCCCGTCAAAGACGTAGAAAGTCTTGTCGGCAAAGGGCTTCTAATACCATTTAAGTAGGGGATCGAAAAAAAAAAAAAAAGCGGGGGGAAGGTGCATACGTGGCAGGTGTGGCAGTTAAAGCAGTCACGGTGGTATTTCCCTTTGAGTTGACCATCCGAGGATGAAACCGCCTGCTTCTCTATGGGCAGGTTGCACCGTCGACACTTCCGAGTGGGTCGTGAGCCGCGGTATCAGAAGATGACGAGCCTATTTCTCGTACCTTTGGCAGATACATATTCTTCCAGCATTTGCCGCACAATACGCCTTTGCCATTCTCCACCCTTATCCATCGGTTATCCTCAATCTCCTTTGAGCACCGCATGCAAGTGAACACCGTCTCGCGGTACTTGCCAAGCCCGCTTGTGCTAGACTCCTCCGATAATCTTTCCTTTCTCCTCGATTTATCGGAAGAGCCACTACCGATCGCACCGGATATTGTGCCCCCCCGTCGGTTGATGGTGCCACCTAAAGTAGATGAATCGCGTTGCGTGGGCGACGTCAGGGAGCGCAGAGGTTTCGATGCGCGTGGGATGGATACGGTGGGTGAAGTTGGCGACAGAATCTTTTCCACGACAGAACTTTGTCCGTAGAGGTCGGCGAACCCAGAAGTGCAGCTATCGCCATGTCGAAGCTATCTTCTACGGGCATTTGCTCGGGCCGGGGGTGGTCTTCTGAGTATGCAGAGGAAGAGATGGACCGACTACTACGTACCCGAGTGGGAGTGGGCGCCATGCGACGCCCGATGAGGCCTCGTCATCCGAGTCGTCGTCGCTCTGGGCGTAGGCGAGACCGCCAAACTCAGACCCTTCGTCTTCTGAGGCCCGCATATGGAAGGAGGAACTCGTGTCATCTTGGGTCACGACTTTAACGGTACCCCCGGATCCTACCCTCTTCTGCGAGAGATTTTCGGAAGAAGAAAAGGGTAATTCAGTCGGAGAAGTGGGAGTCAACGGCCCGGATGCCTTGGAGGGTTTAGAAGCGTGAGATGGCCTGACGGGGAAAGGTATAGATGAGGATTTGACGGCTACATTATTATCGCATCCAGGGGGGGTACCCGAATGGGGGCGTGGATGAGGTTGGAGGAGGAATCGAAGGCCGAGTCTCCCGGGAAGATCAAGGATCTTGAGAACGCAACGGAGGCGAGTTAAGAGGTGCGGGGAGCGAATACGGATACGGCATATGTGGCGCAGCTGCGGCGAAGGAATCAGGGGACAGATATAAGCCACATATTAAGCATGACGACAGAAGCAAAACCACGAGACGCCAAGAATCACGCAGAGAGCAGTGCATGCGAGCGTCTAACAGTATTAATAGAAGTGAAATGGATGACGACGTACCGGCGGAAGGATTGTGAACGTTCAGAGGTGGGAAAGCTCGCCTGCCGTCCACAGGCGGAGGAGAAGAAGGAGCAGAGTTCCAAAGAGCAGGCGGGGGTGATGTCGGTAAGTGCAGACTAGATGGGGCGGAAGCAGCAAACATGGCAGCGTGAGTTGCAGCTGCGAAACCCCTACGTCCCATGCCGGCCATGCCAGCAGCACCACCTGACTTGGTGTCGATCTCGGGTCCCACGAAAGGGCGGGAAGAATAGTTGGATGGAGCAGGGGAAGGAGGGACTCGAATGGGATGGCTGGGACGGTTAGACATCGGCACAAGTCGCGGATCCTGAGCAGCCCGAGGAGCATGGGCGATGGGAGAGGACGGTACAGAGGGACGACGGTGATTAGAAACGCTCGGATGGGCGTGGATATTGCTGGGATGTGAATTGCCAGGGATGGTGTTTCAGACTCCCGCCCCGCTTCTCAATGAGGCTTCTTGGTTACGCTTCACCGTGAGCATCGACCGGACCTGTTCTACGGTGTTCAGATCGTCACGAGCCATAGCGGGCATCCCGATTACGATGGGAGGAGAGGCGGTATTGGCGTCAGAAGTGGTCGGGTTGGGAGACGCATGATCAACCAAGTGTGAAGGGCCGCTGACTGTCATGCGCCGTTTCTTGGGAGAAGGCTGAGACTGAGGTGATGGTGCCAAAGGGGGCTGGGAGTGATTAGAATGGCGATGGCAGCGATGGCGAGCGGCGAATCTGAGCGAGTCGATTTCCGCTACGGCAAGGGCCGAAATCTTTTGTTTATTTTGCCGATGCTTGAAGTCTAAGTTCCAGTGTACTTGCATGTGCATGGCATAGTAGATTATAGCAACTTGCAAGTGGTTGGTACTCGGCCACAATAATTGTGAAAGGTTTGTGAAGGCTTACAATGCAATCACGACATTAAACCAGCAAGTGTAAGTGCTTATAATACGACCATAAGAGTTGCTTGTATGTTGTAAATACTTGTAGGCCAATACAATAATTGTAAGCCGTCCCTTTACACTTCCGGCCCGGTTGCAAGTGATTATAATACCCTCAAAGAGCCTAGAATCTAAGCTAATCGATTTCCACAACGGCAAGCGCCGGGATCTTTGATTTATTTTGCTGATGACTGCTGGCGGCGTCTTCGAGTCTGCGCCAAGTTACTTGTGCTCCTTCGCGATACTAGAACATCTATTTCTTTCGTCTAGAGCCGAAGAAGATACAAACTTGATCCTTCCTTCTGGCCACTGGCAGATCTACGTCACCTCCGCTGCTCGGAGTGGGTCTTCCCAAAGGATTACCGTTACTCATTTCCACTGTAACGAGGGTGCTTACAGGCATCCGGGCATCGGGCTACTTTCTTCCTAATCACTTGGCACACGCCTTCAAGGCCTTTCCCCAGTTGAAGGAACCATCGAAAGGTTTCTCCACTCTCATACCAGAGGAAACTGTTTGGTGCAATAGAAACTCCCATGGCGCTTCCCACTAAATGCCTCACGTTTCAGGGCGCTATATAGCGCCAATTTGTCGCTCAGACCACGGGCACTCTTCTGGAGCAATTCGGTATTCCGTTATTCAATCGAGTGGCCTTTACGTTACCACGCCTATATAACCTTTACAAGCGCAGCAGTGGGACCGAAGCTTCTCTTTGCGAAGTTCGCCGCCGGCTTTGATCGCAGCACATCTCCATAGTCACGGACCGCCGCGGGCAGCAACGAGGCAACAGACCCTCAAGCTTTAGCCTCTGTGTGAAGCGCAAAACGGCTGGACTGACATATAGACTCAGTGGCGCAGCTGCGCAGCGCGCTCGCATGTGTCTGCGCTGCCTGTTATACTGTATAGTGATTCAAGCCCGACTTTGACAGGCAGGGTGATGCGGCCAACCGCGCGGCGTGGTAACGAGCTTTCTCAGGCCCTTGTAATGCCAGCGGTGAGACTGGCAGAACTCGAACAATATAACGGAACGTGAAGTATATTTTCTGCAAAGATCTCTAGGTTTACGATAGTAGAGTTCTAGGCTAGAAAGGGGGAGATGATTGGAAATGGGGAATGGGCAACTGATGTGTACGCAGTCGCACTTATCGAAAATAAAACTTTTTTTGGGAAACGATATAGTAAACTATCTACCCACGAACCTCAAGTAATTACTATCCTTCCGAAAATGCAGAGTGCCAGCTGTACTTAGAAAAGGCGCTATGAGGCAACGAGGGTTATACTGAGAAATCAAAATTGTCGCGAGGATGTAACAGACGCGACGGGGGAGTATAGTCCCGTGAAGAAGAATTGGTCAATATAAACGATAAATATAAAGGCCAAGCTTTCGAAAGGAGTGTGGGTGCGATGATTTACGGCGTCAGTAGCTGCACCGGGCAGACCGGGAACGATGTGGTGGGCGAGGGATAAGGGGCGTTAGTAGTCATTGCAGGAGGTGGTCTGGGGTGGGTATTCGCCGGGGGGAGTGGTCTGGTGGTAGTGTTTGCTAGGAGCGGGGTATCTTTTGCTTGGCCCATGCTTGTGCCAGGGGCCGTTCTCACGGCCATTGGGGCCACCGCGCTTGATCTTCGCCTGCTTCAGCGGAGTACTAGCAGCGACGCTCAGAATGAGCGTGAGAAGGGTCATGGAAATCAGGACGCGCATTTTGCACAGGTGGTAGTAAGGAGCAGATATTGCAGAGGTGATAGTAAGGAGCGACTATTGGGTTGTGGTGATGCGGGTCTGAAGCACAGGGGGAATGCGTGCTTTATAAGTCGGAAAGGGTCAAAGAAGAACGCGGACATGACCAAAGTCGGTGTGCCGTAACAGAGGTAATGGTAGTCATCACATCGACGGATTCATTCATTCAGGAAAGAAGGAGGGTAGGGGTGTGGATTAGAAGGCGAACACCTCGGAGGACGGTCAAGGACCAGGAACCAAGTATTTTTGTGGAAGGATGATCTCGACTGCGCACGGTATATGGACGATGAGGGTCCTATATGGGTTCTGAGGCCGAGAATTATTCCACCGAAGAGGTGAGAGAAGGAAGGGGGAAATGAGCCAAGAGCCAAGGGAACGCAAGAGAGCGGAGGTCGACCAAGGCGGCGAGACTAACGGAGACGATGACGAGCGAGCTATGTAGCAGTGCCCTTCCTTGATGGGGCTTGACTCGAACCTGAATCACACGATATATAAGGGGGAGGGACATGGCACTCTCTATATTCAGTATAGAGGGGTGGTTTAAATACAAGGGGAACGCGTACCTAAACCAAAGGTAAAGTAGAGGGTATAAGACAAAAGACGAGTGGCACAGCAGGGGTAAGACAGGAGGGCACAGAGTGGCGACACGGGAACGAGGGATAAGGCACGAGGCGACATAATGCGAAGTAGGACGACAAACACAGAGACGAGCGATCCAAGGCTGAGGCAGAATGATAAGTGAATGAGTCTACGTCATAGGAACAGACCTCGAACTAGAAGGCCAGTGCCAAGAGCAACAGCGCATGCACCGAGACAAAGGTCGGCGAAACCCAAAATGATCGACTGGTGGAGCGAGTTGATAGGACAACAAAAGGAGGTCGTTGTGATGAGCGTCGAGTGGCGATAAAAGGCTGCACAATGCCCGAGGACCTGCGTCCTGTGAATGGGTGGCCTAGGTTCCACTATCGGGGCGACTTGCCCCCACGGTGTCCATTGCCGATACGACGGAGGAAGAGCGAGTGAAATAAAGAGTGAGAGATAAGAAAGAGGGTGTGTGTGTGGGAAAAGGGAAAGAGAGAAGAGAGATGGGGGGAGCCTCTAGAGGATTGATTGCGAAGTGGGTGCTAATACCCACGCTAAGCCACGCTTAGAATGTATTTTTCTCTCAATATATATCAAATAATTTGATAATGTCATCATTTGTGTCCATCTAGTGGCAGTCATTACAGTAACAAAAACAAAAACAAAAAAAAGTCCGTATGTCAGGAATTCTATGGGATGCTCAAAGTGAGCGAGTATGCTATCGATGAGCTCTCTTTCCGTCGAGCAGAGACGTGATCGCGTGATCGTACAAAGCCTGGACTTGTGACGATCCAATCAAGGGCATGGCGGGCCTCGGTTCAATTCAATTCAACGCCTCATTTACGAGCGCGTGGTTGCCACGGAACGAGCACTGCAAAAGGGGGGCGGGATTGTTAGCGGAAAGTCTCAAACCTCGGACTTCAAAACCAAAGAACGAATGACCCACCTCTGCCAGCTCTGGCCGCAAACCGCGCACAACGTTGATGAACGGTAGGTTCAGCTCCGTCCGTAACGGTCGGAGGCCCGCCACCTCCAGTGTCGGCTACCAGCGGGCAAAATACTCACAGTTCTCGTGACCGTCACGCGCGTGGATCTCGAGCTGGAGCTGTTGACCGACGGGAAGCACGTCCCCGTCGGCGCGTGAACCGAGGAACATCGTGAGAGCGTCAAATTCTCCGCCCTCGATGCCGATCTTGAGGGTGTCGATGAACGTGTGCCCTGAGTCCAAGCGAGACCCATCAGCTCTTCGTGGCTCAAAGATGGCGAAGACAAAGGCAGCGGAGAGGACGCGTGCGCACAGTTGAGATCCATGAGTGAGTCGAGGGTCCAGTATTTGGGGTTGTCGTCGTCGTCGTGATTGTTCCTCCCGCCGAGCGCGAAGGGTTTGAAATGAGCCTCGATTCCGGATCGCTGTTGGTCTGGGGTCGCCACTGACCACATGAACTAAGTGCCGCCATGTCCAGTCCAGCACGTTGAAGCCAGTAGGGGATATGTGCAGGGGAGAGGATGATTGACGCTATAGCCATATCCTAGCACCTCACAAGACGGCGCGCGCCTCAACAGTGTCGATTCAAACGAGGACTTATAGTTGGTACCTGTGACGTAAAGAGAAGAAATTAAGGTCGAGGTCAGTCCACTCCACGAAATCGGACTGGGAGGAAATGGGGGTGTAGGGCGACAGGAGACGAAAATGAAAACGAAAAAAAAGCAGACCGAAAGAATACGCATTTGTCTTGATTAGTAATCCAGGCCACAGGCCCATTTCCCCCTCGTCGCCCATTGTACCAACACGTTCCACGCGATGTGGGCACTAGCAGGCCGGGATGAAAAATCCCCTGTCACGATGGTGTTGCGATCTCAGCACGTATAGCCCCGGATATAAGGAATTAACGGCGACGCACATATGGTATGCAATTCTCCATTTTCTGAAACCTAATGAGATTGAACAGTCGGTGAGAAATCTACCACGAAAAGAAGTTGCCAGTGGAGATAGAGCCCGCGCACATGCGTAAATGTGCGATTGTGCGACAGCTTCTATGTGTATGCGTGCGCGCTGTGCGCGCTGTGAGAAGGTGGTTGTATTTTTCGACCGGGGTCAGCTTTGGGTCTTCACTTTTTGATGAGCTCTGGCCGTTCTGTAGGACAACATAGCGCGCCTCCTTGTCCGCAAGCCAAGCACTGAGAGAGCGACCAGGTCCAAAGAAAGTCGACGAATACCCATGTAGGGTCGCCTCGAGTGGCCGAAGAAGAAGAAACCTGGCGACGGGGATGAACAAGAAGAGAGCACCAATGACGGGAGTAGAATCATAGTGATAGCAAAGTTAAGAGTAGGGTTTTTATCGAGAGATGGACGTAGGAGACCATCTTCAAATGAGCTCCGATACTTTAGAAGCGTGCCGTGGAGTAGGGTGGCTTTATAGCAAAGGCTTGATAGCAGCCCTATCTAGCGCGCGTGTAGCCGTGCGCGAATGGCGCCCCTACAGTGGACACGCTAGACCATTTACTGCCACCTGCCGCTCGCTATCGATTACCAAAGTGTATTGGCGACTAGAGTGCGCAAGATGAGTCGGGAATATTGTTACAGTATGATATCCGCCACGGCTGTGTGATCGCATACGCCGTGTTGGGCTCCACTTCCTGTCTTCGAGTCTGCACCAAATTACTCGTGCTCATGTACGATTCCTTCGCAATACTAGGGTACCCATTTCAACGTCAAAGTACATGACGTCGACGTGCAGCAAGGGTATCAAAATCCACTCACCCTGCAGCTCGAGTACCGACGATCACAACATGTTTGCGCTAGAGCTCATCGAGAGCATGCCCACGAATTATCATATGACCAGTACGTGGCGTCTTTCCCTTCTTCATACCTTTCCACCTTTCTGCAAACACTCCGCGACACCCGCATCGCCTTTCTCCTGCCGAGCTTCTGACGGAAGACGAGGTATACCTCACACTTCTCATCAAGGTATTCGCTCAGGAAATTGAGGCGTCGGGGATCGTCAGGATGAGGGTGCTCGCAATGGAAATCATGCACGAGTGCGTAGGAGTGATCAGGTTCGTAACTTCAGCCCCAGCTTGGTTGCATCTCGGGCAGAGACAAAATGTTAACAGACAAGTTAATGCATGTGAGAGGTGTTTGCAACTTCATGGGTAGGCTATAGGCATGCAGGCATGCAGTAGCAATGTCATGGGTCAGTGCAAAGACGACTGACGACGGGAGCGAGCGAAGGAGCGGCGCCGGCCCGGATCATGCAGTCGTGGGTGGCAAGATCGTCTAAGTTGACGTCAACTTTTGCCGCCTTTTGACAAGGCACCTGTCCACCTGTCGTTGGCATTCACCCCTGCAGGTTGCAGCTTGGTCGTTTCAGGCTGTTCCCAATCTGGTCAGCACCTTGACAATCGTGGGACCATTCGAGAT
This sequence comes from Lactarius psammicola, assembly GCA_025769895.1. Lineage (NCBI taxonomy): Eukaryota > Fungi > Basidiomycota > Agaricomycetes > Russulales > Russulaceae > Lactarius > Lactarius psammicola. Next base: position 118,668 of record WTXK01000093.1, on the reverse strand, counting down.
GCGTGCGGACGCCACGTGGGCCCACTGGCAGGTTGACTTGGCGCTCGACCCAAACACGCACTCTAAATCCCAAACGTTCATCTATTCTGCGTACAAGGGACTCTTCCACTTTCCCAAGATATGGAGCAGAGGCAAATCGTCTCGAATTCGTGAGTAGATGGCTCTTGACCTGTAACTTTCCCGATAATGACCCTCGATTCCAGCCTAGTGGGTTCCACAGCATCTGGGCACTCTAGAATAAGGTGAGTCAATCCCTTCCGTTATGTAGCGACGCTCGGCCAAAAACCGTTTATGGACAGCACTCAAATTGCCGAATCTCAGGGAGGCCAATTCCAGCCAGTACGTGTTGAGGTGACGGGTGTGTACTTAGGTCCCAACTCGTTCGAGCCTTGATAGGTATTTAATTTCTTTCTTAGTCCTCCGAGCATGCAACGTTCCCGATATCAAGACTATCCTCGGCGTGAAGAGGGAGCATTTCGTCACCATAGCCTATGAGGCGACATCGAAGAAGACTAAGAAGAAGACGAAATGCGTTCGGATTGAAGGGCAGACGGCGGTATGGAACCAAAGGCTTGGTGCCTTGTAGGGCTTTCTCTTTTTCAATCGTATTTTTTCGGCTGAAAATACTGTTCAGTTTCGTACAACAGTCTTCACATCTTATACTGTGTCTTTATGCGAAGCGGTTGACACAAAGTAATCTCCTTATCGGAACGCATGAGATAAGGATACCCGTCGAATCCAAAAGCGGTTCGTCTATTCGTTATAGAATTCTCGTTCATACGACTAACTGAACATCTCGCATGTAGACATTTCTTTTGTTCTGGGCAGTGGGCAAGCTGGACAGTCGACTCAGCCGGTCACGCTCTACTTAACGATCACTGTGTCAACGAACAGGAGCGACCCCCCCAAAATATCGACCGAAGGAGACGACACTCTCATCGAAGAAGTTCCTAAATTCACTACTAGTATGGTCCCAGACTCCAGGGGACCTGATCAATCCACCGCCCCTGAACGTCCTTTACCCCCGCCGGATAACCTTCCCGTCCAGAGTAGCACTCCCATACCACAGGACCAGGAAGGGCTGTCCCTTGTCGAGGAGGCTCGGATTGATCTCGATCGCGCTGATGAAGTCAAGAAGTCGATCGATCGATCGAATACATGGGAAGGGGCTGTTGGGAGGATCAAATGGGTCATGGATACTCTGAGCCCAGTTGCAGAAGTGCGTGATATATTCGTTTTGCCTATCCTCAGATGAGAAGACTTCCGCTCTCAGCTCCACCCGATTGCACAGATGGCGTATAGAGTGCTTTTAGTGATTCCCGAGGTTCACCTCTTTGCATCGTTGTTGGAAGGAAACTTATGTTCATTTGGATACCAGGAACTCTCAAAACAGTATCAACGCGACAACAATATTCGAACCCTACTCAAGAGCATGCACGATGCGTTTGACTTTACACGCCACGAAGACACTTTGAAATCCATTAAGCCCAAGTCGAAGCAGGCCGAAATCCTTACTCTCATGTTGCGGGATGTCTGTAGTTGCAGTGACTTCATCCAATCGTACACAAAGGACTCCCAATTCCGTACGTAATCTTCACCTGCTTCATTGGCCAATTCGAATGTGCAATCTTCAGTGGTGCGGATGGTGAAGAATATGGGCAGCGGGGTGGAGGAAAAAATTCAGGAGTTGTCCACCGCCCTTGTCGAACATCGAAGAGCTTTTTTAGATCAGGCCTTTGTCACTACAGAGATAACCGCGTTCCAGATTCTAAACGATGTGGGAAGCATCTCCGCCAAGGTTGACGGGCTATCTACTCAGCTTGAGTGGGTGTCGAGCCAAGTTTCAGATGCTGGTATGTAGTTGTGGAAGCTCCGGAGTTATCAATCTGATGACTCGGATCGTCACAGCGCTAGATGCCAAAATCGAACAAATATCATATAGGAGAGGCTCGCGCTTTACCCCAGACAAGGGCTGTCTTCGGGGAACACGCACGGCCTTCCTCGACTTCATTGTTGATTGGGTGAACAATCCCGCCTCCGAGCGTAGTCTCATTATTTTCGGGCTGGCGGGCACGGGAAAGTCATCGATCGCACATGAGACTGCGCATCGCTTCGATGAAATGCGCCGCCTTACCTCGTCCTTTATCTTTGTACGGAAGGAGCAATCTAAGACCGAGGCTTACCATCTCTTTACGAATCTTGCTCGCGACCTCGCGGACCGCTATCCGCTGTTCAAAACCGCGCTTGGAAAGATCATAAAGGACGACACCTCACTTCGACTTGGCACACGCGACTACGGCACACTTTTTCAACGCCTTATCCGGGAACCTCTTAATGGTCTGCACATCGTCGGTCCTATTCTTGTTGTAATCGATGCCTTGGACGAGAGTGGGGATGCAACTGGCGAAGACGAGTTACACAGATTTCTCGCTAAAAACCTCTCCGAACTCCCGTCGAACTTCCGTGTACTCATCACGTCGCGGCCAGAGGATGGCATAGAGTCTGCGTTCCTTGCAGCGGAATCAGTCGTCATTAAGCACATGAACGATCCTGAGCTGGGGGCTACAACGCATTACGATATTCTCACCTTTCTTCAGAAGAGGCTCGCTTTAGCCGATTTCGAACAGTATGGCGAGGCTCTGGCAAGAAAGGCAGAGGGGTTGTTTCAATGGGCGGCGGTTGCCTGTGGATATATCCTCGAACGCAAGCCGGTTCGCAGCAGAAAAGGGCGAATCGAGCATCTCTTAAAATCCGCTGGTGATCACCATGGACAAGATCTGTTGAACGAGTTGTACAAAGGGGTGCTTGAAGAATATTTCAAGGACGAAGAGGCCCAGGATCTATTTCGCACCGTTGTGGGACAGCTCCTTGCTGCTTCTGAGCCTCTCTCCATCCACTCCCTGACCACGCTGCGACGACACGACTCCAATGACGATTCCGATCCCGATTCCGTTGTTGAAACGCTCCGTTACCTCGGGTCATTGCTGAGTAATGTGACTTCGTCTGATGACACGCTTCCGATCGTTCCCCTTCATACGTCATTCCGCGATTTTGTGACGAATAGAGAGAAAAGCGGCGTTTTATATGTCAATCTTGGTGTCGCCCACCATCAATTGGCCCATTCTTGTCTTAGTCTAATGCTCGATGATCTCAAATTCAATATCTGCAATCTCGAATCGTCATATCTTTCCAATAAAGATGTCGAAGACCTTGAATCGCGCATTGCCAAACACCTGCCACCTGCTCTGTCGTATGCCTGTCGTTTATGGGGCGATCATTTGGAGCATCTTGATTTCGAAACGGATCTCTTTGGCAAACTTCGAACTTTCTTCGAGAAGAAGTTTCTCTTTTGGTTGGAGGCCCTTAGCTTGATGAGTGACCTGGGTCTTGCATCGCCAGCACTTTCCTCTCTGAGCGTATGGTTAGCCTCTGATCAAGATGTGAGTATAACTCTTGATTCGATGAAGCACGCGAACGACTAATAGCTTCGATGGAAGCAGGTTTCTCGAGCAGAGCTAGAGAGATTCAGGTCGCTCATCAATGACGCCACCGTATTTGTGAGGTATTTCGGGATGGCCATGGCCAAGAGTGCACCACATGTCTATCTTTCTGCCCTACCATTTGCACCGACGAATTCCTTTGTTTCCGCACGTTATTCCAGCTCATTTCCTCGTACCCTGCGGGTGGAACGTGGGCGATTGTCTCATTGGCCATCATCGGAGATGGTGATTTCAAATGTCGGCGGTCGGGTTAATTCCGTTGCACTCTCGCCAGATGGCCAGCGGATCGTCTCAGGCTCGGACGATCGGACAATTCGTGTGTGGAATTCCACGACAGGAGAAGCAGTAGCAGGCCCACTTAGTGGACATACGGGTTGGGTCTGGTCTGTAGCATTCTCGCCAGATGGCCAGCGTATCGTCTCAGCCTCGGATGATCAAACAATCCGTGTGTGGAATGCTACGACGGGAGACACGGTGGTAGGCCCATTTACTGGACACTCGCATTCGTTCTTGTCTGTGGCATTCTCGCCAGATGGCCAGCGCATCGTCTCAGCCTCGGACGATGGAACAATTCGCGTGTGGAACGCCACCACAGGAGACACGGTTGCAGGCCCATTTACTGGACATACGGACCCGGTCTGGTCTGTAGCATTCTCGCCAGATGGCCAGCGCATCGTTTCGGGCTCTGCCGATAGAACAATTCGTGTGTGGAACGCCACAACAGGAGACATGGCGGCAGGCCCATTCACTGAACACACGGAAATGGTCTGGTCTGTGGGATTCTCACCAGATGGTCAGCACATCGTTTCAGGCTCTTACGATCGGACAATTCGTGTGTGGAACGCCACAACGGGGGATACGGTTGCAGGCCCCATTACTGGACACACGGATTCGGTCTGGTCTGCGGCATTCTCGCCAGATGGCCGGCAGATCGTCTCAGGCTCGCGCGATAGAACAATTCGTGTGTGGAACGCCACCACAGGAGAGGCAGAGGCAGGCCCATTTACCGGACACACGGATCTGGTCAGATCTGTGGCATTCTCGCCAGATGGTCAGCGCATCGTCTCAGGCTCACACGACCGAACAATTCGTGTGTGGAACACCACGACAGGAGACACGGTCGCGGGCTCATTTACTACACACACGGATTCGGTCTGGTCTGTGGGATTCTCGCCAGATGGCCAGCGTATCGTCTCAGGCTCTTACGATCGAACAATTCGTGTGTGGAATGTTACTACAGGGGAGACAGAGGCGGGTCCATTAACTGGACACACGGATCCGGTCAGGTCTGTCTCATTCTCGCCAGATGGCCAGCGCATCGTCTCAGGCTCTTCCGATCGAACACTTCGTGTATGGAACGCCACGACGGGAGACACGGTCGCGGGCCCATTTACCGGACACACGGATTCGGTCTGGTCTGTGAGATTCTCGCCTGATGGCCAGCGTATCGTCTCAGGCTCCTACGATCAAACGATTCGTGTGTGGAACGCCACGACGGGAGACACGGTGGCTGGCCCGTTTACTGGCCACACGCATTGGGTCAGGTCTGTCTCATTCTCGCCAGATGGCCAGCGCATCGTCTCAGGCTCGCGCGATGGAACAATTCGTGTGTGGAATACCACTACAGGAGAAACAGAGGCAGGCCCATTTACTAGACACAAGCCTTGGGTCAGGTCTGTGGCATTCTCTCCGGATGGCCAGCGCATCGTTTCAGCCTCGGATGATCGAACAATTTGTGTGCGGGACGCTAGAACGGGAGACACCATGGCAGGCCCATTCACTGGACACACGAATCCGGTCTGGTCTGTGGCATTCTCGCCAGATGGCCAGCGTATCGTCTCAGGCTCTTACGATCGAACAATCCGTGTGTGGAACGCCATGACGGGAGACACGTTGTTGGGCCCATTTACTGGACACATGGATTCGGTCTGGTCTGTAGCATTCTCTCCAGATGGCCAGCGCATCGTCTCAGGCTCTTCCGATCGAACAATTCGTGTGTGGAACGCCACGATGGGAGCCACGGCGGCAGGCCCGTTTAGTGGACAAACTCATTCGACCACCTCCATGGGATCCTCGTCAGATGACCAGCGCATCGTCTTATCAGGGGATAGGTCAAATCATAAGTTGGATGCAACGACAGAAAGCCTACAGGTCGACTTCACGGATCAGTCTGTGATAAACGACGACGGATGGATATGTGGTAATGAAGGCGAACTGTTATTGTGGATTCCACCAGTGCATAGGGCACATCTCCATCGCCCACGTAATATCTGGGTCGCTGGTGAATACGAAACCCGTCTAGATCTTACTAATTTTGTCCACGGATGTAGTTGGATGAGTTGTATTGACTTCTAGAAGATAGAGCTGGAGTTATGACTCGCGCGAGTATGTTGATATAATGAAAATGAGGGTTATTCGAGCGCGCGCGACAACTTCAGCAGTGAGCAAGTGTGGGAAGTGAAAGGGGCCAAGGGCAAGAGCGGTTGAGATTAGGGGTTTGCTATCGAGGCCTTTTATTTTACTACTAATACGAGTATACTGAAAATAGGACGTTTGTAAGATACATGGAAAACTAGTGACCCATGAACCGCGTCATCTATACTGTATCCGTACACGTCGCGCTTGAATCGGTAAGCCGAAACTACAAATTGGGATGTAGCGTGCGCACTTAAATAACGAAGAACAGTCTGAACAGCAAAAACAAAAACACAAAAACATGTGAAAAGGCCCTACCGGCCGTTCGGAGACCGAAACCGAAGCAAGACGCGTTGCGAGACTCAGCGGTCGCCGCATCATGTAGGCGCGTCCGCTGCATTCGCCTCCGGTGGAATACAAGAACTACTACAGCAATCTGTTTCTTCTTTACAGGGTTTGACGTGTAATTTAACAGATTATATTAAAGCTCATCGAGGCGCTAGATTACTGTTACTCATTCCGCCGTCTCTCTTACAGCCGAATCCAAAACGGATGGCACCTTCTCTAATTACACAGGTCAGCTGACTTCCAAATTTCATGACCGGAGTTCATAGTTAAGTATAGTTTGAAATTTTGGGGGGATTTGTTATCATGTAAAATTCGTAGTTATCTAATAGTTACAGTGAAATAAAACAGTTATCCAGGGATCCTGAGACGGCACGCACCAAAGGGCCTTGCAAACATTTGAGTTATCCCCTTGCGGAGTGTTGTCTCCCATTCCCCCTCCACCAAGTTGCTGAAATGTGCGTTGACCCTGTGCAGACCATTTCAGGCTGGCTTTGTGTCTTGATTACTGTAATGTCTCAGTTTCTGTTCACCCTAGGTTACGTTCCCAGATCAAGCAAGAGCGTGCCAACCCCGACATCACAAGGGCGTTGCACACACACCCCACCTACCTCACTACCTCGATTGCCTCTTATCCCCCACATTTCTGGTCTCGGACGACCTTATCTCCTGTTAATATGACTTGTAGCTACAGCTTATTGTCTTGATTTGTGACTCATGATACGACTACTTTATGACGCGTTGATATATGGCTCTGATGCCAGTGGCTGATGATTTTTGGACTCTAGTTTATGACTTGTATCCAAGAAAAGCAGTATAAAATGTACTATTTTCCGTCTTGAATTCATTATTCTGTTGTTCTCAATACCATCCAACCGCTCACTCTCATTCGCGCTTTACACTACTTCTACTCATCTCTACTTGACTACCTCGGGCACATGCGACATCTCCGTGTTACGTGTTACATGTCACGTCACATCGTCACTACAAACAGCCGTCTCTATTGTTCCTGTGTCTTCACAGCCCTCGCTTGGAACTGTAGTGGTTGCCAAAGCACGGCATTTGTCAGCGACAGCTTTCCCATTGACAACATGAACGACTGGTCATTCCACAAACCCCACCATATTTTGGCCCTAGACAATGTCTGTCAGTGCCCTCTTTGGCATCAGCTCTGTACTGTAACAACCTGGTTTCAATATACTGTATTACTCTCCCTCATATCCCATCAGACAATACAGTTTTTTTTCTTGAATTTGACTGGAGCATGTTGCAGAGAGTTGGCATTCATTACCTTTGCACCCATGAGCTCGACTTAGCATCGAAACCCGTTTGCAGATTAATAATTTTCATTTTTTAATTACTACAAATAATTTATCGTGTGAAAAAACTTCGGCATGGTTGTCAGAACACCCTTTCGGACTCAGCCTATGCACGTAAATTGGTTGCAAGGTGCCATCCGTTTTGGATTTAGCTGTATTACACTCATGCTCACAAACGTCCGAGCCTCGGGCTACTTTCTTCCTATCACTTGAGCACACACCTACAAGGCCTTTACCCAGTCGGAAGAACTGTCGATCGGTTTCTCCGTTCCCATAACAGAGGGAACGGTTTGGTGCACTAGAAACTCCCGTGACGCTTCCCACTCTCAAATGCTTCACGTTCAAAGGTGTTAGCGTCAACTTGTCGCTCAGATCACGGGCCCTCTTCTAGAGAAACTCGGCGTTCCGTTACTCAATCGAGTCGTCTTTACGTTACTACGCCTATCTAACTTTTACAAGCTGAGGCCCCCCATTGCGAGGGTCGTCGTCGGCTTTGACCGACACACGTCTGCATAGTCACGGACCACCGCGGGGCGACAGACCCTCAAGCTTAAGCCTCCGTATGAAGCGCAAAATGGGGTTCGACCGGAAAAATATGCCCCGCGGCGCAGATCCGCAGCGCGCTTGCTTGTGACTCCACTGTCCGTTGTACTGTAGAGCGACTCACTCACACCAGAATTTGACAGGCAGGGCATGCATGCCGACAGAATGGCAGGATGGTGCGGTCGACCGCGCGACGCGGTAACGAGCATTCTCAGGTTGGGGGGGCTTCAGCGCGCATGTGGGGAACAGGCCGTTGTCATTTTCTCTAAAGCGGTGTATTCTTGGGGTATGCAAGACGGGGAAGAAATGTCTGTTTTCTGGCTTGTCGAGTCGTCGATGATCACTGTGGAGTGCGCTTCGTCAACCGCTTGTATCCAATACGGCTTGTCATAACGGCTGGGGGCATGAACTTAGCTGTTCTGTGTGCGTCCGCCGATCTGTATACCTGTCATTGGGGCACGACTGACAATATTGTGGTCTGTGGTGTGAAATGGGAGGCTCGAGTTGCAGTGGATATTTGCGTGGCTCGCTGTAAGTAGATTGTACTACTCTCACTTTTATCGCTCTGTTCAAGCAGGTGGAGCTCGCTTACTAATTATTTCTTCCTCGTCGCTGAAATGCGACACTACATACATCCTAGCTGCATATAAGGGCGACTGCGAAATCTTCGGTCGCCCAGTACTCTTTCCCCCTTTTCCTTATGCCCACTACTTACCCCACTTTCCGTATATAGTCGAAATTTCATCTTTCCACAAATAGACTTGGTTCCTGCTCTGGTCTTGACCGACTTTCGGAGTTTTCTCAACTCCTCCAATGGCATTAAGTTACTTTTTTTTTTCTTTTCAAAAATAAAACTCTTGCACCTTGTGCACGTGAAACGATACAGTAAAGTAGACTATCCACCCGCGAACCTCACAGGAAATAGCGACCCTTCCGAAATTCAGAGTGCTAGCTGTACGTAGAAAAGGCGCTATGAGGTAACGAAGGTTATATTAAGAAATCAAAACCGTCGCGAGGATATGACAGACACGACGGGGGAGTACAGTTCCGTGAAGAAGCATCGGTCAACATAAAGTTTATACTTTCGAAAGGGATGTGGGTGCTATGGTTCATGACGTCAGTAGCTGTGCCGAGCAGAATGGGTACAGATACGTGAGGGAAATGGGACGTCAGGTGTCGGTGAAGCTGGTGGTCTGGGGGTAGGGTTCACTAGATTTGGTAGGTGGGTAGTGTTTGCTAGGAGTGGGGCGCTTGCTAGGAGCGGGCCAGTGTTTGCTATGGGTGGGGTGGTGTTTGCTATGGGTGGGGTGGTGTTTGCTATGGGTGGGGTGGTGTTTGCTATGGGTGGGGTGATGTTTGCTATGGGTGGGGTGATGTTTGCTATGGGTGGGGTGATGTTTACTATGGGTGGGGTGGTGTTTGCTATGGGTGGGGTGGTGTTTGCTATGGGCGGGGTGGTGTTTGCTAGGGGTCGGCGAATGACGTGAAGGAGTCGTGGATGGGGAATGCCAGAAGTCGTTGCCTTCGTTACGGCCATCGACTCGGAGGCTACCGCGCTTGATCTTCGCCTGCTTTAGTGGTGCAGCAACGACGCTCAGAATGAGCATGAAAAGGGTCATGACAATCAAGACGCGCATTTTGCACAGGTAGTAGTAGAAGCGACTATTGTGTTGTGGTAGTGCGGGTCTGAAGCACTGAAGGAATGCGTGCTTTATATGTTAGAAAGGGTCGAAGAAGAACGCGGACATGAGCAAGGTCGGTGGGCCGTAACAGGGATAATAGTAGCCATCACGTCGACAGAATCCTTCATTCAGGAAAGAAGGTAGAGACGGGATTAGAAGGCGAACACTTCGGAGGTCGGACAAGGACAGAGCAGGAACCAACTATTTGTAGAAGGATGAGGTCCGGTGGAGGCGTCGAGAACATTCCGGAGGTGGGTCAATTGAAGGACAGCAGGAACCAAGTCTATTTGTGGAAGGATTAGATCTTGACTGTGTACGGTGTAAGGACGATGGGGGTCCTAGGTGAATTCGGAAGCCGAGAGTTATTCCACCAGAGGAGGGGAGAGAAGCTAGAGGGAAAAGAGCCAATGGCCAAAGGAATACGAGAGAGCGAGAGCGGAAACCGACCAAGGCGGCAGGACTAACGAAGACGACGACGAGCAAGAGGGGTAGGAGTGCCCCCGATTGGACTTGACTCGAACCAGGATCGCGCGAAATATACGGGGGAAGGCGGCGACACGGCACTCTATATTCAGCAGAGAAGGGTGATTTAAATAGAAGAGTGGATACCTAAACCAAAGGTAAAGTAGAGGGTTAGTAAGGCAAAAGATAATTGGCATAGCAGGGGCAAGAAAGGAGGGCACGGAGTCTGGCGACACGGGAATGAGGGAGTAAGGTACGAGGTGACACAATGGGAAGTAGGGTGACAAACACAAAGAGACGAGCGATCCGAGGTCGAAACAGAAGGATCAAGCGTATGGATGCACATCATATGAACAGATCTCGAACTAGAGAGCCAGTGCCGAGAGTGACAGCGCATGCACCGAGACAAAGGTCGGCGTGACCCAAAACGATCGACCGGCGGAGCGAGTTGACCAGATAACAAAAGGAGGTTATTATGATGAGCGCCAAGTGGATGCACAAAGGCTGTAGATGCCCGAGGACGCCGCATCCTGGGAATCGCCTAGGTTTCACCACAGGGGCGACTTGCCACCGCGGCGTCTACTGAAGATATGACGGAGGAATAGTGAGTGAAATGACGAGTGAGAAATAAGAAAGAGGGTGTGTGTATAAAGAAAGGGAGAGGGAGAAGAGTAGTGATCTAAACTAGGTAAAAATAAACATCGTACCGTGCTTTACTTGTCGCAAAATTCTGGTTTGGTTTATAATTGAGCCACCTTATGATAACTTATAATAGCCATTCTAAGGTAACCAAGCATTATTTATTTGTACAGAGGCCCTAAAATGAGCCATCCAAATTATAGATTATTATGAGACAAGGTATAATTAGATTACAAGTACAGAACTTGCTTATAACTTTATAAGACTTGGAGATATTATATATGAATAAATAGGCGGGTTCCTCAAAAAAAGTTGAGTAGGCGGGGTTTCGGGAACTGCCATCGGCAAATATGCCGAGACTTACCGTAAATAAGAAATAGAAAAAAAAAAAAAACCAAAAAAAAAATGTCTGAAGTCTGAAGAAATACAAGATTATCGACTTACTGTAACTCGATGACATCTATACATTCACTACGACAGTAATGTCGTAGATGTTGACATATGTTGATAGCCTAAACTGTCCATGACTGCTGGGAAACCCACCTAAGCTTGTGCAAACGTGGTCGCGCAGGTCTCCGCGTGGCGCAAGATGTCATGTGCAGGACCAGTGTGATCGGGCGCACGTCGGGTTAAAATTACTAAGGCCGCGCCCGCGTGCGGTGAGTTCAGGAAGGGAAACAATGGATACTCTGAGCCCTGTTGGGTCGGGTGGTCGGAAACGGTCGCGCACGCTTCCGCACGGCGCGTAACTTCGCAGGAATGGCCCCTAAAGTTGGGGACGCGTTGCACTTGAGTTGCTAAGACCGCACACAAGTGCAGCACGCTGGGGAATACTAAGGGTGAGCTGCACTGAGCTCTTTGAAATCCAAGACGCAAAGGGAAGGTTCTATTCCTTGTAAAGATACATGAAACAGGAAAGAAACAATGCACACAAACGTGGCAAGTTTGGAGCACGGGTGAACACAGGCAAGTGGGGGGAACTGACAGTGGTGGGCATGAGAAAAAAAAAAGATATCACGTTGACAAGGCAAACCAATTGAGGAAAAAATATTCAATAAGTCTTATTTTTCCCGATCGGGTCTTTAATAACTAGTTATCTTCGTCCTCCGATCACCCCGCCTACTCAACTTTTTTTGAGGAGCCCGCCTATCGATATGAAAACCGCTGTAAATCCCTTCCAGAATTTTGTGACACAGGCGAATAGGTTAGCGATACGCAAAAGCAACTCGGCATTCCGTTACTCAATCGAGTCGCCCTTGACGTCACCATGCCTATCTAACTTTAACAAGCGCGACAGGGGGACTGAATGAAGCATTGCTGGAAGTCGTCGTCGGCTTTGATCGCAATACGTCTCCATAGTCACGGACCACCGCGGGCACCAAATGGGGGGACAGAACCTCAAGCTTTAGCCTCCGTGCGATGCGCAAAACGGCTCGATCAGCAAAATAGACCCCGCGGCAAAGATCTGCAGCGCGCTCGCTTGTGCCTGCGCTGTCAATTGTACTGTAGAGCAACTTATGCCCGACTTTGATAGGTAGGGAATGCATGCCGGCCAAATGGTAGGATAATGCGGCCAAACGCGCGACGTGGCATCTGGTACGCGAAGCGGTCACGTGTGGGCTTGGTACCAATGCTTCAAGGGCTCGCTCCTCTCCTCAAGGGTAACAAATTGTCCTATGTGTCCATTTCAAACTCGGTGACCAGTACGCGGCAAAGTGAGATGATTACAACTGCCTGGGAATAAAATGGCCGTTGGACCTGCTTGGCCTGCCTCAGTTCTACATACGGCCTCGGGACCGCCAAGTCTTTAGCGTTCCGTAGGCATCAGTCAGACCCTGCTATTTCAGATGGCGATGGCCCCACATAAGGAAGTCGTCTTACTTGACAAGGACTTTGTCGAACGACTCATTTCTGTCACCAGACGTCGAGTTTATGAGCTCTACCATTCTCAGGAAGGGGTAGAGTTACCTGATGAGGCTCGCCATCCCCTCAGAGATTGCCTTATTGAGCCACGTCGATGAACGGGGTCCGAAAAGCCAATTTTGTCCCACCTGGCACGGGGAGGCGCGCTTTCAAAGACATGAAAACCGTAAGCTCATCATCGTGGAGTATTCGGGGAAAGTGGCTGCTGGCGAATGGAAGCGTGTCGTTTGCAGGCTCACCAACGCCGCGTATCTGGATAAAAATGCCCAATCAAGGAGGGACGTTGATTATTCAGGCAATTGAGCGTGGAGATGAGGGGCGTGAGGACTCGTGCGCCGCCGCCGCCAGTGTCACCGCCACCAGTAGGGGCATCATGACGTTTCCAGACATTGCGCATAAACTCGGCATCACCGCAGAACCTGCAAGTATGTGTGTGCGCGCAAGGAACCATGAAGAGCACGTAGGTAAAGGTGAATGAGAAACGGAGACGCACCCCGCGCATGATTTCCGTTGCGAGCACCCTCACGGGTCGATCCTCGACGCTTCGAAGACCTGAGCGAATACCTTAATGGGAAGTGTGAGGAATACCTTGGCTTCCGTCGGGAGTTCGGCAAGAGAAAGGCGAGGCGGGTGTCGCGAGGTCTTTGTAGAAAGGTGGTGCGCTCGGAGGGCGTAGTGACGTGGGAGAGGGGTGCTAGAAGAGGAGCAGAAGCTCGGGGTGCTGCACATGCAAGACCAGCAGGTATGAAGGAGGGAAAGACGTCACGTACTGGTTATATAAATATTCGTGGGCATGCTCTCGAGGGGCTCTAGTGCGAACATCTTGTGCAGGTACTCGAGCCGTAGGTGGTTTTAACTCCCTTGCTACCGTCATGCACTTTGACGTTGATACTCGGTTATGTCTCGGGCAGAGACAAAATGTTTAACAATTTACGAAGGGTGGTTAACAAACAGGGCGAAAGGGGTTTGCAACATCATGGGCAGATGTGGTAGGCACGGAGGCATGCAGTAGCGACGCCAAGGGTCGGTGCGAAGACGACGGGAGCGAGCGAAAATGGGAGCGGGGCTGGGTATAGTAATCTGGTTGGTGACGGAGTGGCCAGATCATTGAATTCTGTGTGTAATTGTGAGTCAAGCGGGCACCTGTTCACCCGCATGCGCGGCTGCAGCTTGGCTGTTTCGGGCTGTTCCCAATTTGGATGACTATTCGGATGCGAGTTGACGCGCAGCGTGGGGGCTGCCTTGGCACTCGGCTCAAATACGACCCTAAACCGCAAACATCCATCTATTCTGCGTACAAAGGATTCTTCCACTTTCCCAAGATATGGAGCAGAGCCAGTGCATCTCGAATCCGTGAGTAGATGACTCTTGACCCGTAACTTTCCCGATAATGACTCTCGATTTTAGCCCGGCGGGTTCCATAGCACTCGGCCCTCTGGAATTAGGTGAGTCAATCCCTTGTTGTGGACATGGGAAAAAAAGGAAGGCCTTATGGGCAAGCATACGTGTGTCTCCCGCGGCCTCCTCCGAAATCAACGAACGAGCTTAGCTTATCCTCTATGATCCGACCTGGCGCAGCCGAGCGCGCCGCAGCGGCGCATCTGCTCTCCTTCTTCCCGGACATCCCGCTCACGATCGACGACTAACTCGCCCGGCGCACCGCCGCGTAGGACGCGCGCTGGCCGCACGTGCAGCTGCTGCCGGGCGTCGAGCGGCTCGTCGCGCACCTCGCCACGCACGGCGTGCCCATCGCCATCGCGACCAGCTCCGTGCGACGCAACTACGAGCGCCAGACGGCGCACCTGCAGCACGTCTTTGCGCGATTCGGGGGCCACGTCGTGTGCGGCGATTATGGCGTGGTCCGCGGAAAACCATTCCCGGACGTCTTCCTCGTGGCTGCGCGCCGGTGGCCCTAATGAGGACGATGGCGCGGCTGGGGTCGGGGGGGCTGAGCACGCGGAGACTGTGCGGGGACTGGTGATTGAGGACGTGATTCCTGGTGTGGAGGCAGGTAAACGTGCCGGGATGAGCGGTGTGTTGTCTGTCTTGCGTCGCCCCCCGTTGACCTGGAGTGTGAGCAGTGGTGTGGGTTCTCGACGAAAACCCGTTGAGCGTCGGGCGTTCGCAGACTCAACCCGATCAAACTCTTCGTTCTCTGGAGTATTTTGTCCCGGAGGAATGGGGCTTACCTCCATTTACCACCACGGAACAGTCCGAAACAAAGGTGTAAACGCCGGCACAGACAGGAGGCTTGCAGTGTATACTCCCTGACAAATTCTCTCATGTAGTATTGATTCAGCCGCGGATATCTCGGGCGTCCGCCTTACAAAATTTCCATGTCGAGATTAGGCTATAACGCTGATACTCCGGTCTGATGCAATACTACTCGATGGCTGTGAAGAAATCAGAAGTGGCGGTGCAATGTACCCCAATGTGACTTGAACAGTAGTGTTCACGCCCCGACGTCAAGCATCGACGCATATGCTCAAGGTCTATCACGGTCTCCGACGTTAAGACAGTGAACCGCTAATAGAGGCAAATCAAAAATTTGTCACCAATACGGTCATCCACTGCTCTCGCCATGGATGCGGAGACTCGCAGCATGAGTTTCAGCAAGCTTGGAAGCGTTTACCAGTTACCATTGGACCAACTAACAGGATACATACAGCCTCCCCAACATAGACCAAGTGGTAGAGATGTTCTTCACCCCATGCTCTGACTATTCCATACTGAGCTGACCAATTGACGCTGGGGATAAGAGCGAATGCCCGAGAAGATTACACTTCAGACTGCCTAAAAAAACTACGGATTGCCATCGCGGTTCTATCTAGGCGTCAATACAAGTAGTCCAACTGCGTCCATGAACGGAAGTAGAAAGATCAATGCGGGTTTCTTTTTCGCCGGCAACCCATAAATTACTTGGGCGGTGAAGATGTGCCCTATGTATTAGAGGGATCCACACTAAAAGTTCACCATTACCGCCACATATCCATCCCTCGTCGTTGATAATGGACTGATCAGTGAAGTCGGCATGTCTTGTCGTTACTGTATTTCCCGTCGTAGTATTTAATGCGCGATTTGATCCGCGTTCTGATGGGACGATGCGCTGGTCATCAGGGGAGAATACCACAGACGCGACCGAATCCACGTGTCCAGTAAATGGGCCGGCCGCTGTCCCTCTAGTTGAGACGTTCCAAACACGAATTGTTTGATCTTGCGAGCCTGAGACGATGAGCTGGCCATCTGGCGAGAAGCCCACAGAATAGACCAAATCGGTGTGTCCAATAAACGGTCCTGCCACTGTCTCCCCCGTCGTGATATTCCATACACGAATGGTTCGATCTTCCGAGCCTGAGACGATGCGCTGGCCGTCTGGCGAGAATCCTACAGACCAGACCGAATCCATGTGTCCAGTAAATGGACCTGCTGCTATCTCTCCCGTAGTGGCATTCCACACACGAATTGTTCGATCGCGTGAGCCTGAGACGATGCGCTGGCCATCTAATGAGAATGCCACAGACCTGACCAAATCCGTGTGTCCGATGAGTGGCCCTGCCCCCCTCTCTCCCGTCATGGCGTTCCACACATTAATTGTTTCATCGTGCGAGCCTGAGACAATACGCTGGCCATCTGGCGAGAATGCCACAGAAGTGACCGACTCCATGTGTCCAGTAAATGGGCCTGCCTCCGTCTCTCCTGTAGTGGCGTTCCACACACGATTCGTTTGATCGCGCGAGGCCGATACAATGCGGTGGCCATCTGGCGAGAATGCCACAGACCAGACCGAATCCATGTGTCCAGTAAATGGACCTGCTGCCATCTCTCCCGTAGTGGCATTCCACACACAAATTGTTCTATCGCGCGAGCCTGAGACGATGCGCTGGCCATCTGGAGAGAATGCCACAGAAAAGACCGAATCCGTGTGTCCAGTAAATGGACCTGCCGCTGTCTCTCCTGTAGTGGCGTTCCACAAAAGAATTGTTCGATCCTCCGAGCCCGAGACAATGCGTTGGCCATCTTGGGAGAATTCCACAGACGAGACCGAGTCCAAGTGTCCGAGAAATGGGCCCGTCGCTGTGTTTCTCGTAGTGGCGTTCCACACACAAATTGTTCGATCGGAAGAGCCTGAGACGATGTGCTGGCCGTCTGGCGAGAATGCCACAGACCAGACCGAATCCGTGTGTCCAGTGAATGGACCCGCAGCTGTCTCTCCCGTTGTGGTGTTCCACACACGAATTGTTCGATCGTGTGAGCCTGAGACGATGTGCTGACCATCTGGCGAGAATCCAACGGACTTGACCGAATCCGTGTGTCCTGTGAATGGGCCTGCCGCTAACTCTCCCGTAGTGGAGATCCACACACGAATTGTTCGGTCTTCTGAGCCTGAGACGATGCGCTGGCCATCTGGCGAGAATGCCAAAGACCCGACCGAATCCGTGTGTCCAGTAAACGGACCTGCCACTGTCTCCCCCGTTGTGGCATTCCACACACGAATTGTTTGATCGCGTGAGCCAGAGACGATGCGCGGGCCATCTGGCGAGAATCCCACAGAAAAGACCGAATCCGTGTGTCCGGTAAATGGGCTCGCCTCTGTCTCTCCCGTCGTGGCGTTCCACACACGAATTGTTCGATCGCCCGAGCCTGAGACGATGCGCTGGCCATCTGGAGAGAATCCCACAGAAAAGACTGAATCCGTGTGTCCAGTGAATGGGCCTGCCTCAGTCTCTCCCGTCGTGGTGTCCCACACACGAATTGTTTGGTCGTCCGATCCTGAGACGATGCGCTGGCCATCTGGCGAGAATCCCACAGACTCGACCAAATCCGTGTGTCCAGTAAATGGGCTTGCCGCTGTCTCGCCCGTCGCGGCGTTCCACACACGAATTGTTCGATCGGAAGAGCCCGAGACGATGCGCTGGCCATTTGGTGAGGCCGCAACGGAACGGACATCGCCGCCAACTGTTTGAATCACCAATTTTAATGATGGCCAATGAGACAATCGCCCACGTTCCATGCGTAACATTCGAGGAAATGAGCTGGAATAATGTGCAGAGACAAGAGAACTTGTCGGCGCAAATGGTAGAGCAGAAAGATAGACATGTGGTGCGCTCTTTGCCATGGCGCCCCTGAAATACAGCACGAACACGGAGGTATCATCGACGAACGACCTCAATTTCTCTAGCTCCATCTGAGAGACCTGCTGCGATCGCGGCTATTAATTTTTCGCCTTCCTCACCAATCAACAATCGGATAATACTCACAACTTGACCAGAGGCTAACCACACCTTCAGAGCCTCGCACGCTGCCGAAGCAACACCCACATAGTTCGTCAAGCTAAGGACCTCCAACCAAAAAAGAAGTTTTTTCTCAAAGAAGTTTCGAAGTTTTTCAAACAGATCGGTTTCGAAACCAATATGTTTCAAATGATCGTCCCAGAAACGGCAGGCGTACAACAGAGCAGGTGGAATGTGTTCATCAACGCAGGAGTTAAGGTCTGTGACATCCTTATTGGCAAGATATGATGTTTTGAGATTGCAGATATTGAATCTGAGGTCTTTGAGCAGTAGATTGAGACAGGAGTGGGCCAATTGACGGTGAGCATCACGAAGGCCGACACAAAATTCGCCGCTCCTCTCTTTATTTGTGAGGAAATCGCGAAATGATGTATGGAGGGGAATGATGGGAAGGTTTTCATCAGATGAATTGACATTGCTCAACAACGAGCCAAGGCAACGGAGTAATATAACAACGCCATCGTCGTCATCGTCGTCGTTTTCATTGTCGTCGTTGTCGTCGCCATGTCGTCGCAGAGTGGTCAGGGAGCGGATACTAAGGGGTTCAATTGAAGTGATCAGCTGTCCTACGACAGAGCGGAATAGAAGCCGTGCTTCTCGCTCTGTGAAGTATCCTTCAAGGACTTCTTTGTATAACTCATCCAACGGGTCTTGTCCATCGCGTTTTGTACTGGGTTTCAGTAGATGGTTTATACATTTTTTCTTGCTATAACCAAAACGCCCGGGAGGATCTAGGATGTATTTACTAGCAACCGCTGCCCACTGGAACAAACCCTCAGCCTTTATTGCCAGTGCACCGCCATAATGTCTGAACTGGTCTGGATGGAGGCACTCCCGAAGAAAGGTAAGAATATCGTCATGGGTTTTAGCAGCCAGCTCGGAATCCTTCATGTCTTTGATCCTGACTGATTGCGCTCCGACGAGCGCTAACTCGATGCCGTCCTCGGGTCTCGAAGTGATGAGTAAACGAAAATTCGATGGGAGTCTGATGAGGTTTTTAGCGAGAAACGTGTGTAATCCGTTTCTACCAGTTGCATCCCCACTTTCGTCCAGGGCATCGATTACAACAAGAATAGGACCGACGATGTTCAAGTTCTTAAGCGGTTCCAGGATAAGGGATTGAAACAGGGTATCATAGTCACGTGTGCCAGTTCGGAGAGAGGAGTTGTCCTTCACGACCGTTCCAAGCGCGGTTTTAAACGAAGGGTAGCGGTCGGAGAGATCGCGAGCGAGAGTTGTGAAGAGGTGATAAGCCTCCCGCTTGGACTGCTCCTTCCGCAAAAAGATAAACGATGACGTAAGTCGATGGATTTTGTCGAAGCGACGTGCGACCTCATGTGCAATCGACGACTTTCCCGTGCCTGCCTGGCCGAAAAGAACGAGACAACGCTCGGAAGTGGGATCGTTTACCCAGTTGGCAATAAAGTCCAGGAAAGCCGTGCGTGTTCCCGCAAGACAACCCTTGCCGGGTGTGAATCGCGAGCCTGTGCCGTATGGGATTTCTCTTATTTTTGCATCTATCTCTGTGACAACCCTCAGATAGATACCCCTCAAGGTATCAGGGATACGTACCGGCATCTGAGACTTGGCTAGACACCCAGTTCAGTTGGGTAGCCATCCCGTCAAGCTGACTTGAAATCCCGCCGACACTGGCCGATATTATTCCCACACCGTCCAGTATTTGGAGTGCGGTTATCTCTGTAGTGATCGTGGCCTCATCCAAGAAAGCTTTGTGCAGTCCGAGAAGGGTCGTACGAAAGTCCTCGATTTGTTTGTCGACTCCGCTGCCAGTATTCTGCAATATTCGCTTCCCTGAAAACTACATGTTTACGCTGGCAACCGAAATGGGTAAAGACTACGTACAAAATTGCGAATTCTTTGCGTATGATTGAATAAAGTCACAGCAATTACAGACATGTTGCAACATCAGCGTCAGGATCTGTGCCTGCCTGGGAATACGCTCGATAGTTTTGAAACGGTCTTCCTGGTTTGCGAATTCAAACGCATCATGCATGGCGACAAGTAGGGTTCCGATGTTGGCGTCACGTTGAAACTGTTCTAGGAGGGTCTGACATAATATAAGTATTTCAACCCGATATCAACGCAAACAGATCACCTTGGGGATCACAAAAAGTAGACCATATGCCATCTTTACATACGGGTGAAGCTGGTGACGAAATTCGGCTCGGTCAAGAATCGGCACAGAGGACATGGTACGCACTTCTGCAACTGAGCCCACAGCATCCATCACCCACTTGATTCTTTCAAGAGCACCTTCCAATGCTTTCGAGACATTAATTGTCGTCATAGCCTCGTCGGCATCACGGAGAACATTCTCGACTGGTGACATTCCCGCCCGTCGATCGGCCGTTGGCGGCATAGTGATGCTCATCTCACTGGGAAGGCGATCCGTTGGAGGTGAGAGTGTTTCAGGGCCTGTGGTGACGGTGGATCGAGTGATGTTCGTGGAGTCCTTAGCAATAGAGGGCTTCGTAGCTTCTCTAGGGGGCGACTCGTTGACTTCGGTCGATAGGAGATTGGTGGCGTTGATGGGCAAGACCGGATAGGAAGTCGTATTTGGTGACACAACGACCGTCAAGTAGAGCATGACCGGCTCGATCAACTGTCTAGCCTGTCTGTCACCGTTGGTAACGACAAAAGGAACGTCTACACCCGAGATGTTTAGCTGTTCGAACAAGCTAGATTTCTGATAAGAAACGAACCAGTTTGGGATTCGACATGTATCATCTCATGCGTTCCGATAAGGATATCTCGACGTGCGAACCGCTCTGCATAAAGACGCAGTATAGGGCGCGAGGACGGTGGTACAATGCTGAACAGAAGTCTCAGCCATAAAAGAGGGTTAAGAAGGCATGCCTTACAAGGCATCAAGGTTCTCGTTCCATTGCACCGTCGGTCCATCAGGCGGAACGCTTGATGTCTTCTTTGTTGTCGCTTGAATGGTTACAGTAACAAAGAACTTCAGGCCAAAAAAATTCTGAAGACGGGGAACACTGTGCGCTCGTAGGACTAGAAACAACATTAAACAGTTATCGGAGGATCAACGAGTCAGGACTCAAGTACATACCAGTCACTTGAACACGTAGCTGGGATGGGATTTCCTGCGATTCGGCGGCGATTTGAGATCTACTCAAGGACGGTTCTTGAACGAGTATCCGAACACAAAAAAGGGGATTGACGCACCCTCTTCCAGTATTTTGCGAACCTGAGGGTCCCGTGCTGGAGTAGTGGGTCACTATCGAGAAAGTCACGGACCAATAGCCATTTACGCACGAATTCGAGAACATTTTCCAATGCTCCACATCTTTTGCAGCGGCCATACTGGATAGATGAATATTTTGGGCGGTTAGATTGAGTGCACAGCCAGAGTGTCTAGGTAACCACGCCGTGTCCGATGCTGCCCGCAGGACAGAGCGGGGGAAACAACTACATAATCCGTATGCGCGTCACGCGTTCATATGCCTTGGTCAACTCGACAAGTCTGGCCATTCTTTCTTGAGACGGTGTGACGGAGATTATGTAACACGTCACTCGAAAGTGCATGCGCCGGAATGAGATGAAGAGTTTTGAAGTTGAGTTAGAGAAGGAGAAGCAGCAAGCGCAGAATGAAGGTGTGGTTGGACTGTTTTCGAGAACAACAGGATAGTGAATTCAAGATAGAAAGTATAACATTTTATACTACTTTCCTTGTGTACGAAACATAAACAAATGCTGGAATATCATGAGCCATCACAGTCGTATATCAACGCGTCGTAAGATGGTGGTATCACGGGTCGTAAATCGAGATAGTCTTCGTAGTAATGGGTCATGGGAAGGGTAAGAAACAGAGACCGAGATTGGAACTTGAAAGGAGGAGGGGAATGAGGAGTCGAGGTGACGTAACCTGTGGGCTTCGCCCTTGTGACGTTGGGCTCGGCTTGCTTGCGCTTGATCAACGGTCAAAAGCCGTCTATGGACAGCACTCAGATCGCCGAATCTCAGGGAAGCCAATCCCAGCCAGTAAGCGTTGAGGTGACTGGTACGTACTTAAAATCCCAACTCTTTCAAGCCTCGATAAGTACTTAATCTCTTTGTTAGTCCTCCGAGCACGCAACGTTCCCGATATCAAGACTACCTTCGGCGGGAAGAGGGAGTTCTTCGTCACTATAGCCCATGGGGCGACAACGAATAGGACTAAGAAGAAGACGAAGAGCGTTCGTATTGAGGGGCAGACGGTGGTGTGGGACGAGAGGCTTAATGCCTTGTAGGTCATTCTTCTTTTCAATATCGTTTTTCCGCTGAAAGTTCTGTTCAGTTTCTTACGACCGTCTTCACATCTTATTCTATGTCTTTATGCGAAGCGGTTGACAAAAAGCGATCTTCTCTTGGGAACACATGAGATCAAGATACCCGTCGAATCTGAGAGTGGTTTGTCTATTTATTATAGAATGCTCGTCCATACGACTATCTGGACATATCACATGTAGACGTATCTGTTGTTCTCGGCCATGGCAATGGGCGAGCTGACAATCGACGCCGCCGGTCACGCTCGACTTAACGATCACCGTGTCAATGAACAGGACCTCCCCGAGCGACCCCCCAAAAATACCTACCGAAGGAGACGAGTCTCCTGCCGAAGAAGTTACTAAACCCACTCTGGCCCCAGACCCCAGTGGACCCGATCAATCCACCGCCCTCGAACATCCTTTACCTCCGCCAAATCACCTTCCTGTCCAGAGTAGCACTCCCATACCACAGGACCAGGAAGGGCTGTCCCTTGTCGAGGAGGCTCGGATTGATCTCGATCGCGCTGATGAAGTCAAGAAGTCGATCGATCGATCGAATACATGGGAAGGGGCTCTTGGGAAGATCAAATGGGTCATGGATACTCTGAGCCCAGTCTCAGGAGTGCGTGTTATATTCGTTTCGCTTTCTCTCGACTAAGCCGACTTCCCCTCTCAGCTTCATCCGATTGCACAGATGGCATATAGTGTGCTTTCAGTGATCCCCGAGGTTCACCTCTTTGCATCGTTGTTGGAAGGAAACTTATGTTCATTTGGATACCAGGAACTCTCAAAACAGTATCAACGCGACAACAATATTCGAACCCTACTCAAGAGCATGCACGATGCGTTTGACTTTACACGCCACGAAGACACTTTGAAATCCATTAAGCCCAAGTCGAAGCAGGCCGAAATCCTTACTCTCATGTTGCGGGATGTCTGTAGTTGCAGTGACTTCATCCAATCGTACACAAAGGACTCCCAATTCTGTACGTTGTCTTCGTCTTCTTCATTGTCCAATTCGAACGTGCAATCTCCAGTGATGCGGATGGTGAAGAATATGGGCAGCGGTGTGGAAGAAAAAATTCAAGAGTTGTCCACCGCCTTTGTCGAGCATCGAAGAGCTTTTTTGGGTCAGGCCGTCATCACTACAGAGATAACTGCTTTCCAAATTCTAAACGATGTGGGAAACATCTCGGCCAAGGTCGACGGGGTGTCGAGCCAAGTTTCAGATGCTGGTACGTAGTTGCGGAGGCTCGGGAGCTATCAATCTGATGATTGTCGCAGCGCTAGATGCAAAAATCGAACAAATCCCGTATAAGAGAGGCTCACGCTTCACCCCAGACAAGGGCTGTCTTCGGGGAACACGCACGGCCTTCCTCGACTTCATTGTTGATTGGGTAAACAATCCCGCTTCCGAGCGTAGTCTCGTTCTTTTCGGGCTGGCGGGCACGGGAAAGTCATCGATCGCACATGAGATTGCGCGTCGCTTCGATGAAATGCGCCGCCTTACCTCGTCCTTTATCTTTGTACGGAAGGAGCAATCCAGAACCGAGGCTTACCGTCTCTTCACGAACCTCGCTCGCGATCTCGCTGACCGCTATCCGTTGTTCAAAACCGCACTTGGAAGGGTCGTAAAGGACAACACCTCGCTGCGACTCGACACACGCGACTATGGCACACTTTTCCAACGCCTTATCCGGGAGCCTCTTGAGGATCTGCACATCGTCGGTCCGATTATTGTTGTAATCGATGCCTTAGACGAGAGTAGGGATGTAACTGGCGAAGATGGGTTGCACAGATTTCTCGCTGAAAACCTCTCCGACCTCCCACCGAACTTCCGTGTACTCATCACGTCGCGGCCTGAGGATGGCATCGAGTCCGCGTTCCTTGCAGCGGAATCAGTTGTTATCAAACATATGAACGATCCTGAGCTGGGGGCAACAACGCATTACGATATTCTCGCCTTTCTTAGGAGGTGGCTCCCATCAGACGATTTTGAACAATATGGCGAGGCGCTGGCAAGAAGGGCGGAGGGATTGTTTCAGTGGGCGGTGGTTGCCTGTGGATACATCCTCGAACGCAAACCCGTCCGTAGCAGAAAAGAGCGAATTAAGCATCTCTTAAGATCCGCTGGTGATCACCATGGACAAGATACGCTGGGCGAATTATACAAAGAGGTGCTCGAAGAATACTTCACGGACGAAGAGGCACGGGATCTATTTCGCTCTGTGGTGGGACAGCTCCTTGCTGCTTTCGAACCTCTCTCCATCCGCTCCCTGACCACACTGCGACGACACGCCTCCAGTGATGACGAGGATTCGAATTCTGTTGTTGAAACGTTCCGTTACCTCGGGTCGTTGCTGAGTAATGTGACTTCGTCCGATGACACGCTTCCGATCGTCCCTCTTCATACGTCATTCCGCGATTTTGTGACGAATGAAGAGAAAAGCAATCTTCTTTATGTTGATCTTGGTGTCGCCCACCGCCAATTGGCCCATTCTTGTCTCAGTCTAGCGCTCGATGACCTCAAATTCAACATCTGTAATCTCGAATCGTCGTACCTATCCAATAAAGATGTCGAAGATCTTGAATCGCGCATTGTCGAACACCTACCACCTGCTCTATCGTATGCTTGTCGCTTTTGGGATGATCATTTGGAGCATCTTGATTTCGAAACGGATCTCTTTGGCAAACTTCGAACTTTCTTCGAGAAGAAATTTCTCTTTTGGCTGGAGGCGCTTAGCCTGACGAGTGACGTGGGTGTTGCTTCTCCAGCACTTTCGTCTCTGAGTGTATGGTTAGCCTCTGGTCAAGGCGTGAGTATAACTCTTGATTCGATGGAGTGAGCAACAACTGATAGCTCTCCAATGGCAGCAGGTTTCTCAAGCGGAGCTAGAGAGTTCGAGGTCGTTCATCAATGACGCCTCTGTCTTTGTGCGGTATTTCGGAACGGCCATGGCAAAGAGTGCACCACATGTTTATCTTTCTGCTCTACCATTTGCACCTGCGAATTCCCTTGTTTCTGCGCGTTATTCGAGCTCATTCCCTCGTACTCTCCGCGTAGAACGTGGGCGATTGTCTCATTGGCCATCATCGGAAATGGTGATTTCAAATGTTGGAGGTCAGGTGTATTCCATTGCCCTCTCGCCGGATGGCCAGCGCATCGTCTCAGGCTCTTCCGATGGAAAAGTTTGTGTGTGGAATTCCACGACAGGAGACACGGTGGCAGGCCCATTTGCTGGACACACGCATTGGGTCAGATCTGTGGCATTCTCCCCAAACGGCCAGCGCATTGTCTCAGCCTCGGACGATGGAACAATTCGTGTGTGGCACGCCATGACAGGAGAGGTGGTGGCAGGTCTATCTATGGGACACAAGAATTCGGTCAGGTCTGTGGGATTCCCTCCAGATGGTTGGCGGATCGTCTCGGGGTTGGACGATGGAACAATTCGTGTCTGGAACGCCATGACGGGAGACGCGGTGGCAGGTCCGTTTTTTGGGTACACGGGTTCGGTCTGGTCTGTGGGATTCTCGCCAGAGGGCCAGCGCATCGTCTCAGGCTCTTCCGATGGAACAATTCGTGTGTGGAATGCCACGACAGGAGACACGGTCGCAGGCCCGTTTACTGGACACACGGATTCGGTCAGGTCTGTGGCATTCTCACCAGATGGCCAGCGCATCGTCTCAGGCTCTCAAGATGGAACAATTCGTGTGTGGAACGCCACGATGGGAGACGCGGTCGCAGGCCCATTTACCGGACACACCTATTGGGTCTCATCTGCGGCATTCTCGCCAGACGGTCAGCGGATCGTCTCAGGCTCTTACGATCGAACAATTTGTGTGTGGAACGCAACGACAGGAGACGTGGTGGCAGGTCCGTTTATTGGGCACACGGATTTGGTCACGTCTGTGGGATTCTCGCCAGATGGCCAGCGGATCGTCTCATGCTCTTCCGATGGAACAATTCGTGTGTGGGACGCTATGGTGGGAGACACAGTGACTGGCCCATTAAGTGGACGCGCACATTCCGTCCCTTCAAAGGGGTTCTCATCAGATGACCAGCGGGTCATCGGAGATAAGTCAATTCAAGTGTTGGACGCTATGCCAGAAAGCCTGATAACTACCACACAGGTCGACTTCACGGATCAATCTGTGATAAACAAAGATGGATGGATATGTGGTAATAAGGGCAAGCATTTAATGTGGATTCCACCAGTGCATAGGGCAAATCTTCATCGCCCAGGTAATATCTGGGTCTCTGGCGAATACGATACCCGTCTGGATCTTTCTAATTTCGTCCATGGACGTAGTTGGATGGATTGTAACGACCCGTAGGAGATAGCAATCTGTTATTTCACACAGGATTTCACGTGTAATTAAAAGATTAGATCAGAGCTCATCACGGCACAGCTATTGGACAGCGTTAGTATTGGCGGTCGTGAACCGTTACTTATATGAGTGGTATTTGCATCAGCAGTGGAGTCGATAGGCAATTCGTCAAGACTGGAAAGGTAGGACAGACAACCTTGAAGCTTGCGAGCCCCACGAGTCGAAGGTGAACAAACAGGCTCAAACAGGCTTGGTAATATATGTAGCACTGGTGCGATTGAGATAATGCCAGCACCGGGGCTCCTTGTTCCACTACCACCACCGTGGTAGGGATTTCCCACGGTATGACCGGGGGCAAGGATGGGATAGAAGGTTGGAAAACGCTGCTATAGCAGTAGACCGACGTCTTCCCTCACCTACAAGTGGCCCAGCTGCACTGCACAGCTACTCATACTCACACCGAACGAATAATGACACCGTAACATTACTATGACAAACGAGTCCACGAGAACGGAAAATAAATAACCCCTCCACCATATGTAAACTACGTACAGAACAAAAGGCATACCCACACACACAAAGAAGACCACCCACTCGGGGCACCAAGAGCGAGCCGTAAAAGTCAAGCACCAAAAACTCCCAAACACACACCCCACCCCAAAACCGGCAACAGCATTAACAACCACACCGGAAGGGAGTCCAGTCCAGGGGCACATACCCGCCCAGCCCCGAGCACCCCGAGAATAAGAGATACGTACACACACACCCTAATAACTCAAAACCTAATTAGGAGACTAATACATCACGGAAAGGTCCCATATACCCCCCTCACTACAGGGATGCCAGCATCCCTAATACCAAGCGACACCATAGATAAACCTCACACGAGGCAAACCATCCGGACTACTCAACCCACCCAAATAGACGAGTAAAGCCAACCGGGAGATACCCCCAGAGAATTCCGACCACACAACCAAGTACCGCGATTACACAACCCACCGGAATCCCCCCCTGCTTACCGCCTAAGGGCATCAAACAAAGGGAAGCGGTAACCACCTGTCAATGGAAAGACGGAAATTAACTCCTTTATGCACTCTAGACCAACACCACCATACCACCCCCCAAACCAGCCCAGGCCAAAGGGCGACGCGCATCCCCCCCAGAAAAAGGTGACAACGCGTTAAAAAGTCAGACACCCACGTCTGAACCCTAGCTACCCCATACCCCCCATGAACCCCACCAACCCCCCCATCACCGGGGACACCCAACCTCTAGAACCTAGCTCAGAACCGGTACCTAGGGAAAAGTCCACCACAATGGCACGGGTGGCAATCTCTAGTGGCCCAGCGGCAAATGCGGTGGAAGCCCGCAAAGGCAAAAAGAAGCGTAACAACAGTAAGCAAATATACGAAATGCACCTAACGAAGTTAACCCTCTAGTAAGAAAACCCTCCACAGGTAGACGAGCACAAGGAGGACCAAGACGGTGCAGGACAGGAGACACCCACTCCGGCCCCTCCCCCCACCACTCCTGCGACACCAATAGTCCCTATGCTTGTGAACACCCCCCCGATGACACAGTTAGGACTAGCCGCGTCTTACCCCCAATCAGACCCTGGAGGAACCCCACCCCGCATTGTAATGCCAGCTCACCTCCAAGGGAAAACCCCCTCGCCCATCACTTTCCCGTCACGCCAACCCACGACCACTGTGAACACCCCCCAACTCCCCTTTGCTTCCCTTCAAGATGTCAAAATGTCGCCACCATCCCCCCTGTCCCACTTTGGACCCCTCGTAACCCCCACCCAGGCCACTCGTGTAACGCCTCCCCTTCAGGGACACCCCATCACCCCCATACAGAACATGCTGGGGATAGCTCTCAACCCCGCCGAGACCACCCCAATCATGAAACTGTCATCCATGTTGGCACGCCTCGAAGAGGTCGAAAACGACAACTCCAAACAGGCTGGGAAACAGACAACAAGGAACGTACTAGACAAATATACCCAAGGCCCAATGCCACCCATCCAAGACGCTCACCCAACAGCACCATTCGACAACATCGACATCGACCTCGTTAAGGAGTGGGAGCGCCACCTAGGTGGGAAACTGATAGCAATCCCCTTCGACATGGATGCCCAGGAGCCGATGAACCATAAGTACATCCGCGCGAAGATCCTTACGGCAGTAACAGAGATAACTAACGCCCAAGAGGCAAGTGTAGCGGCCCCAAGGCCAAGCGAGTCCGCAGAGGAGGCCAACCGCCTCCCTTCCTCTTTCCTGATATATAACATCACTCCCGAGCAGTCCGACGCCCTCATGCAACGTAAGGTATGGTCATCAAGAGTCATCACGTTCAGAGTCACCCCGTTTGCCCCAATATGCCCAACCTTCCTTTTTGTGCTCAGAGGTTTCATGACCATCGCGATGAAGGACGTATACCCCATTGTCAAACAAGTTTGGGAGAGTGATCTAACCAAAACTTTCGCCACTTCCTTGATCAATGCAGTCCCGGAGAACGAAAGGGAAAGGGTCACGCTGGAGATCAAACACCTGCTCGTGTCCATGAACCTCATAAGGCTTGATATTAAGGAAGCAGGTAACACCCTCAACCCGCGCTTCAACGTGTACGCAGACAGCAGCAAAATCTCACACGACGAGGTCTGGAGAAGGCTGAGGATGTACCTTGCTAACCAAACGTACTACTCCTCCATGCAGGGACGCGGTACCGCCCAACATGTCCCGTTCGTATGTAACTGCTGCCATGGCACGGACCACCCAAGAGGGCTATGCCCATTCCCCAACATAACGGGATGGAACGGTCCGAGAAGGGATAACAACAGGGACTTCACGAAACGTAGAAATGGAGGTTTCTTTGGACTAGACCAACGTTCTAATAGCACAAAATTCCCCTCCCGTACTTAGAGCTCACCATTGCCAAAAACAAACTACTTTGTCTAGACACATTAAAATAACCCGCTCCCACCGTATATAACAAATTGTCTCAAAAAGCATATATACCAAGGGAAACGACACCCAACCCAATAATGTTACGCGTTCCCCCCACACCCCAGGCTGAAACCCTCCCTCCTTGCCAGAGGAATGCCCACGAACCGCGCGCCTATGGTGCCCCTTTCGGTACCCACCGGTACCCCCCTGCACAAGGGGACGAATATAACATAAATATGAACCCGAAAAACCAATCACTAAAAGCGAACATTAAAATTGCATCACTGAACATGAACGGCTTTGCAGCCCCAGCGAGTAGCATGACCGGAATAGAAAAATGGTCTACTATCTACCAAACCATTAATAAAAATAAAATCACGATACTTGCAGTGCAAGAAACGCACCTTGATGAAAACCGCCTACAGTCCGTCCACGAATGTTTCGGGAAGAGGCTGACAGTAATAAACTCAAAACTAGGGACCAACCCCCGCACATCCGCAGGAGTCGCATTCGTAATAAACAGGTCCCTTGTAGCGCCAAAAGAACTTGTTGTGAAGGAACTCATAGAGGGACGCGCACTACCCTGAAATTCAAATGGCACGACAATGATGAAATAATGCTGATAAACGTCTACGCACCGAATAATAGAAGCGACCATCAGGACTTCTGGGAACAAGTCGATATGAAAAGATGCTCCAAAGGACTGAGACGCCCGGACTTCATGCTGGGGGATTTCAACCTGACAGAAGACCCAATTGATAGGGCACCAGCACATGACGACAACACAACGGCAATTGCGGCTTTGAGAAACATGAGGCAGTGCCTAGACCTACAGGACACATGGCGACACACCTTCCCAAACGATAGGTGCTTCACCTACAGAGCAACGAACAACGGACAACAAATCAAAGCCAGACTAGACAGAATATACACCTCGAGCGAGGCGGCAAAAACCACCTTTGAATGGAAGATGAACCATACAGCAGTACCAACAGACCACTGGATGGTATCGACGAGGTACGCACCAACCAACGCCCCATACATCGGACCAGGACGCTGGACCCTCTATACCCAAGAAATAAAGGATGAGGACCTAACAGACCCGATTGTCAAAAGAGGAATACTCCTCCAGTCCGAAATGAGAAGGCTGAAAAGAGAGAACACCCCGAGAAATATCGAAAACCCCCAAACGCTCTGGCATGAATTCAAATGGGACGTAACTAAGTCAGCAAAGAACCACAGCAAAGAATTAAGGAGAAAGCTCACCAAGAAGATAAAAGCCATCGAAAACAACTTGAAACAAATATCAAACAATCCGGACTTAGACATAGACGACAACCTGAGAACGAATGAAGCCTACCTGGCAAACGAACTGGACCACCTAGAGCGTGTACGAACCAGAGACAGGCAGGACCATACAAGGGCAGTGATATCGAACCATGGAGAAGTCCTGGGAGGAATATGGTCGGCGATGAACAAAGACAGGAAGCCGAGAGACCTAATACACCGCCTACAAGTCCCTGGATCAACACCGATAAAATATGAATGCGACTCCAGAAGAATGGCGAGACTAACAAAGGATTTCCACCAACAGTTACAGGACAAAGACATCGTCCTAAGGGACGAGGACCCTGAATTCAAAAAGAAAATTGAGAAAACACTTAGAGAAGTACCAGAGAACCAACGACTTACAAACGAGGAGGTACTTAACATGGACTGGTCCCCAAGTTACACACAAGTAGGGGAAGCCCTAAGATTATCAAAAAATGGTACCGCAGCCGGCCTAGACGGGTTCCCATACGAGCTATGGAAAGAACTTAGCAACCTCTACGATATAGCGAGAAAGGAGAAAAAGAAAGGATTTGACATCATCGGGGCCTTATCGGAACTTTTCTGTGATGTCCAAAACTATGGAGTCGACGAACGGACGGACTTCGCTCACGGGTGGATGTGCCCAATCTATAAAAAGAAAGACCCAACAGAAATAGGCAACTACAGACCGATAACCTTACTAAACACGGACTACAAGCTGTTAACAAAAACAATGGCTCTTCAACTGGTGAGACCGATACACAGCCTAATCCACCCGGACCAATCTGGGTTCATACCGAAAAGATCAATATTCAATAATATAAGACTAACAAAAGCTGTAATAAACTATGCGGAAGTAATGGAGGAGGACGGGGCGATTATAGCCCTTGACCAAGAAAAAGCGTACGATAAAATAAGACATAAATACCTATGGAAAATTCTGGAGAACGTCAATATCCCACCGGAGTTCATTAAAACAGTAAGATCGCTATATGAAAATGCGTTCACACAAGTAGCAATAAACGGAGTACTAAGTGAACCATTCCGAGTAACGCGAGGTGTAAGACAGGGAGACCCACTGTCATGCCTCCTCTTTGACCTAGCAATCGAACCGCTTGCGTGCATGCTAAGAAATACAAACACACTAAATGGACTGATCATCCCGGGGGCAGAGGAAAAACTGATAATAAATCTATTTGCAGACGACACCATTTTGTACCTAAGCAAAGAAGACCGTTTCGACGATGTCGAAAAAATCCTCACAGAATGGTGCGAAGCCTCGGGAGCAAAATTTAACATTGAGAAAACAGAAATAATCCCGATTGGGTCAGAACACCACAGACACGAAGTGGTCACAACAAGGAAGATAAACCAAATGGACGCCTCAAACCTAGATCGATGCATCCATATAGCTAAAGACGGTGAGGCAGTACGCTCACTGGGGGCATGGGTAGGGAATAACGCGAAGGACCTGACTCCATGGGAAATAGTTCTAGACAAAGTCAGAAAGAAGCTCGAATTATGGGGGAGGACGCACCCAACAATCTTCGGAAAGAGACTGATTGTGCAAGCGGTGGTGGGTGGCCACACCCAATTCCTCACAAAGGCACAAGGAATGCCGGCCCACATCGAAGAGGCACTAACCAATATAATAAGAGATTTCATATGGGAAGGTAGCACATCCCCAAGGATAGCGCTAGAATCCCTTTATAGACCGCTAAGTGAAGGAGGGCTCAACCTCCTGGACATTAAAGCGAGAAACGACGCTATTGAGATTATTTGGTTGAAATCTTACCTAGACCTAACACCATCAAGGCCACTATGGGCGACAGTCACGGACTGCCTCATCAACGCAAACGTGCCACCAGGCACATCGGTGATCGCGAGAATAAACACCTTCACCCAAACATGGGAACCCCCCACCCAAGGTCCCCGTGCAGCAAGGCTGAACGACGATATACTAAGAATGCTTAAAATAGCAAAAAAGTACAAGACGAACCTGGCAGCAATAAGACTCTCCCCAGCGGTAAGAGCGAAAC
Source organism: Lactarius psammicola (assembly GCA_025769895.1). Classification (NCBI taxonomy): domain Eukaryota; kingdom Fungi; phylum Basidiomycota; class Agaricomycetes; order Russulales; family Russulaceae; genus Lactarius; species Lactarius psammicola. The sequence continues at coordinate 85,636 of WTXK01000093.1, read as the reverse complement.
TCCCAGCATGGTACCACCCAGGAGCGGCACCACGCGCGCTCACAAATGTGGCGACAAAATGTCTGCTAAAAAACCACCTCATTAAGACGATAGCGGACCTAATAAAACTCGCAAGGAAAATCAGAACAAGAATACCCAACATAGAACACATAGCATCTCAGGCGTGCATATGCATAGAATGCGTACGAGACAGGTTAAAAGGCTGTAGAAACCCCCACGCATGCGCACAAGAAGCCCTAAAAAGAATAAACGACATATCACCCAAATACAACCCCATCACAGTAGAGAGACACGACGACCTATCCCTCACACCAAACCGCAAAGCAAAAAACAAGAAAGCTCACGACCAAGGGAAAGCGATCCTCTTCAACCCAACCATCACCTGCAAAGAGGGGATAGCCGAGTGTTTCCGCATCTTCACAGACCCAGAGAAAATATCGAGGACCCCAGCGAGCCGACAGCTCACTCGGGGTAGAGACCTAGACCACACCAGCTTCAAAGTATACACGGACAGGGCATGCATGAACAACAGGAAATTAGATGCGAGAAGTGGAAGCGGTGTATGGATAAATGCGGACCACCCACTTAACAGAGCGATAAAGAACCCAGGCCCTAGCCAGTCAAACCAGATCGGGGAATTGATGGCAGTAGTGGCAGCGACAGAAATGATACCTAACTACAGCAAACTAACAATCACAACGGACTCCAAATACGTGATAGAAGGACTCACCCTACACCTAAAAGAATGGGAAGATAACGGGTGGATAGGGATAAAAAACGCTGACATCTTCAAGCGCGCGGCATACCTCCTAAAAAGGAGGTCAGCCCCATCTCTCTTTAAATGGGTCAAAGGCCACCAGGGAAACCTAGGAAACGAAGAGAGTGATAAGCTAGCAAAAGAGGGGGCTGACAAGGAAGACCAAGACAAACTCACCATGGACATCCCGCCCAAATTCAACCTCCAAGGAGCCAAACTCACGACCCTGACACAAGCAATAGCGTACAGGGGGATTCGAGAAAGACAAAAACCCCCAAACCGCCCATCCACAAACCACAATATAGACTCGACCCGAGAAGCGATAAGAGCCTACACAGGAGAGTGTGAGACTGACGAGACAATCTGGAAGAGCATCAGGAAACGCACCATCCGAACAAGAGTACAACAGTTCCTCTTCAAGGCAATGCACAACACCCCCATGATCGGCGAGATCTGGTTCAGGATCCCAGGCTTCGAAAACCGGGGAACGTGCGCAACCTGCAACGTAACAGAAACTATGGGACATATACTATTAGCCTGCGACGCACAACCAGTAAAGATGACATGGGACCTAGCCAAAGAGATGTGGCCCCACGAAAACCTACATTGGCCGACATTAATCCTAGGCATTATCCTAGGGTGTGGCTGCCTCACGACCAGAAACGCAGACCAACGAGAACAAGGAACCAGGGAGATGGTATCGCCATTGAAACGGAGAGCAGCAAACAGACTCCTACAAATAACCATATCTGAGACGGCACACCTGATCTGGGTCCTAAGATGCGAAAGGGTGATCCAAGAAACACAACACACATCGAGAGAAATCCGGAAACGTTGGTTTAAAGCTATAAACAAAAGACTCACAGATGACAAGATAATCGCCACGAAGATCAAACACGACCCTCCTTTCACCAGGCTCGTGGAGGCGACCTGGGAAGATGCACTGAAAAAGTCCCCCGATCTACCTGATAGGTGGATTCACAACCGTGAGGTTTTAGTGGGTAGGAGTGCATATCGGACCCGGGCCATCGATGGGGGCGATCACGTGCACTGAGTCCCACACTACCCCAACACCAGGGGTGTACTTTAATTCGTATTTTCCCTCACACCGGGCTCCGGCCCGGCTTCCGCGCGTTCAGGTAGGGCTGATACCTACAATCTCCTGCTACCGAACACCTAGATAGGAATTACATACTTTATAAGGTGTAGTTCCCTAATAGAGCGCCTTCCAAAAAAAAAAAAAAAAAAAAGATAATGCCAGCACCAATGTCACGGTTCCAGGCGGCGCAGTCACGTCCTTGCTTGTGCGTGTCACGACCAATATATACACGCAGATCTTCGACCCATACCGTGAGAGAAGTAATTCACCCTAAGCGTCACTCCCTGCAGTGAAAAGAAGCTCCCTCAAGAGACAAAGATATATGAAGGCCCTGGGAGTGGAGCGGGAAAGAACCGGAGAAATGAACTTGAAGACCAAAAAGTTCCCGACACAGGTCCAAAGTCACCCAACCCTAACCCCCGCAAGATCACTTACAGGTCCAGATGCGGACCACTGAGACAGCAAATCAACTGCCCAGTCCGTGTTACATTCGACGCTTGGCATCACACGAACATCGGCCATCAGAGGGGCGAGGGAGATGCTTTTTATAGGCGAATCAGCAAAGAAATATACTCCAATTCTGAGAGTTATCTTATCTAATCCGTGTCCGTCCGTTCAGTAACAATTATTAACAAACAAACAAAAAGTCCAAGAGTCTGGTATGTCATAGAATTTTACGGTATATGTAATATCTCTCAAAGCGAGTGGGATCATATGTTACTATCGACGGGCACTTTTTTTCAGCTTTTAGCGTGCGCGCAGAGGCATGACCGCAGCCCTATCCGACTTGCGATCGATGAACCTACCAAAGGTAGCAGGCGAGGGGTCCGCGGGTTCAATATCAATTTCAATCTCAATTGAACGCCTCATTGACCAGTGCGTGGTTGCCACGAATATTGATGAACGAGTACTACGGATGGGAGGGGGTTCAATTTTAGCCCCTCGGAACGAAAAAATAAATGAAATGAAACCTACTTCTGCTAGCTCTGGTCGCACGCCACGCACAACATTGATATACACCAAGTTCGGCTCCGTCCAGAATGGCCGTAAGCCCGCCGCCTCCAGTGTCGCCCACCAGTGTGAAAAGTACTCAAAGTTCTCCTTACCGTCGCGCGCGTGGATCTCAAGTTGGAGCTGACCGACGGGAAGCACGTCCCCCTCGCCGGCGCGTGTACTGAGGAACGTCGTGAGCGCGTCGAATTCTCCGCCCTCGATGTCGATCTTGAGTATGTCGATGAACGTGTGTCCTAAGAAACTATCAATCGGCCTTTGCGTGATGGAAGAGGAGAAACACTCGTTGCGCACCGTTGAGATCCATGAGCGAGTCGAGCGTCCAGTATTTGGGGTTGTCATTGTCGTTGTGATTGTTCGTCCCGCCGAGCGCGAAAGGTTTGAAATGAGCACGGTCCTTCAGTTCAGGATCGCCAGTGATCTCGGGTCCCCACTGGTCACGGGAAGCGGGTGTCAGCAACCAGTACAGCAAGTAGTAGAGGTCAATAGGACGAACGCTGTTAACGCTATAGTCATATCCCCAGACCTCACAAGACGGTGCGCGCCTCAACAGTGTCGATTCGAAGGAGGACTCGTCGTTGACACCTATGACATAAATAGAAAAAAAAGAAGTTCAGTCCACTTCCGCGGAACTGGGGGGCCAAACAAAAAGAAGAAAGGAGAACGAAATGAAACAGACCGAAGGAGTAGATCACGCATTTGTCTTGTTTGGCCACGCGGTCTAGGCCACAGACCCATTTCCCCCCGTCGCCCAACGTACCGACGCGCTGTACGCGATGGGGGCACTGGAAGGCCGGGATGAAGAAGTCCCCTGCCGAGATTGGCGTTCCGATCTCAGCAGGTCCCGATATCAGGGACAAACGACGACGCACATATGGTATACAATTCTCCATGTGTAGGGTACCTAATGGGGATGGAACATATTGGTGAGAAATCTGTCACGAAAGGAGGGCAGAGGGGGTGGACCCGCAGGCACGCATGGGTGTGGTGTGTGAATGTGTGGTAGCCCTTGTAGGCGTGTGCACGCTGTGGGAGTGGTACATGGTCCGAAACTCACGGGTCGACGGCATCATCTCTCGGTCCCCACTTTTTGATGAGCTCCAGCCGTTCTTGTACGGCTACAGCATAGCGCGCCTCTTCATCCGCGAGCCAAGTACGGAGAGAGCGACTGGGTCCAAAGACGTTGCGGTAGTATGACGAGTAGCCATGTAGGGTTGCCGAGAATGGCCGAAGGAGAAGAATGAGGACGACGGTGATTAATAACACGACAGCAACGACGGTCGGACGGGGTGGCATAGTGCTCGAAAGGTAAGAGATGGTAGTAAAGAAAAGAGAGTGAGTTTTATTGGGAATGAGTGATGGATGTATCAAACGAAAAAAATTGATGCGCCTAGAAGATCGGCCTGAGATGTTCCACTCCAACTCCACGCCACGCTTCACTAATCTTACAATCAATCAAGCGAATATCACTCCGGGTATCCCATCCATCCGTAATATATAAAAGGCCAGCCGGTCATTAGTAAGTTATCGGCATCCTCAGGCGGGTGGTCCGACCTCAACTAGTACGCGTCCACTCCTCCGTCTGCTGGCTCATACACGAGCGAGTGATTCCCACGGATATTCATAAACGAGTACTGCAAATCATTAGGTCAGTTACTTTTCCCAAAAAAGCGAGGCAAGACAAGGCTCTATGGTACCCACCTCAGCCAGTCTTGGTTTCCCTCCTGGGTTGTAGTTTACGTACACCAAGTTCGATTCGGTCCAGAACGGCCGCAGGCCGGCCGTCTCGAGCGCAGCCCACCAGTCATGGAAGAACCCAAACTTCTCGTAGTCGTCCCACGCATGCAGCTCGATCTGCAGCTGCCCGATCGGGAGCGTCGTACTCGTAAACGGGCTCCGCGGCTTGTTCGCCGCCAGGAATGTGGTTAGCGTGTCAAATTCGGCACCCTCGATGTCAATCTTGAGCACGTCGATGAATGAGTGGCCTGGATCCGACTGTGAGACGTGACGAGAGGAACTGGGAGAGGCAAGCTCACCGTTCAGCTGCATGAGCGCATCAAGGGTATAGTATTTTGGCGCGTCCTCGGGGCCATGAGCGTTACGACCACCCAGCGCCCACGGGAAGAAATGTGCACGTTCCTTCAGGCTTGGCGTTTCTTCGATCTCTGGGCCAAACTGCGCAACCGTCAGTCAAAATCAGGACATATTGGTCGAACTTTAGAGGGAAACACACGCTGTTCACGGTAAAGTCATATCCCCACACTTCACAACCTGGCGCGCGCTCCAGCAGTGCAGCCTCGAATGATGACTCGCCATTGATGCCTGCGCACTCTACGGTCAGCCCCTCCGCGCCACCAAAGATGAGGTTTAGTTAGACCTACCGAACGAGTAGATGACGCATTTTTCTTGCTTCGCGATGCGCTCCACACCGCATACCCACTTACCACCATCGCCGAGCACGCCGATGCGCTCGACGTGGTGCGGACATTGGAATGACGGGATGAAGAAGTCCCCTACACAGAAACGCCACGTCAACACTAGAACAACGGGAGATTATGCGGCGACCTTACAAATAGTGTAGCTCCCTGTGGTAGGGTACCTAGACCCCAAATCGAATCCGTCAGCCAAACGAGCTAATATGTTTTTGGCAGGAACAGGAACGAGGGCGCGACGTGTAAGCAAGCGCCCAACGACTACTACTGTACATCGCCCATTGAGCTCTCCCCCAACCGTGCCTCAGAAGGGAAGAATCCGAACAAGGGTGGCCCAGAATGAAAAATGAGTGTTGTTCTGTACTCACGCCTCGATCTGCTCTTTACTCGGGCCATGCTTCTTGATGAGCCCCTCGCGCGCTTTCAGCGTCGCTGCGTATCGCGTCTCCTCGTCGCGTAGACGCGCAGCGAGCGAGGCCACATGTGAGTTATATGGGTCTCGGTAGTACAGCGTTCCAAATCCAAACGAGGGCACCCAGAAGAAGAGGCTGAGCGAGACGAGAGCAATCACCGTAAGGAGTAGAGGGCGCGTGGTGCGCGGTGCCATGGATGTTAGTAGGATGATGGTCGGGTGACGGTGCGCGTTTTTGTAGGTTGTTATGGTGGGCAAGTGAGGATGTGGGCGACCAGCTCGCGATAAGATAAGTCAGTTAGGAACGGAGGGATGTTGAACCCTCGTCCGTTTTTTTTTTTGTAGAAGGCGGAGGTTGAGATGGGTGGAAAGAGTGCCATCAGACGGCGGGGGAAGTAAACCAATTATATGTCAAGAGGGCGGGAAACTGTTGTCAGTGTGATTGGCAATAAACCCGAATTTGACGTTGTCTGGAGCCAAAGTGAAGAGTGGGAACATATGCTGTACACAAGGTGGTGGCGCGTATTGAGTAAACGCTCCACACGATTTGTCTAATAATGGTAATTCAGGGACAGACATAAAATTGGATCCTAAGTGGACATACACAAGTAACGACACTAGAGACAGAGGTTGGCATCCATAGTTATCACTGGAGCAAAGACTTTTGTCAGAATTATGCAGTTTTTGCAAGTCTGAAATAATGCCTGGAACATCTCGCACCCTGACCGAAATAGACACCATGTGCTGGATTGATGCCCAGAGTTGCTACAAATAAAGTCAATGGGGAAGGTCCGTTGTGACAGGATGTACGAATAGAGTTACGTATCGAGTGGCTGCATTCCGGATCTTCTTGGCCCTCGCACCGACGAACCGTTGACATGTTCGCTGTTCCTTTCACATCAGACAGAGCACGTGCTCAAAAACTACCCAAACAAAACGTACGCGGTTCCTGGAATTGCCAATACTCGCTGGCACTGGACGTAAGGTCAACAGCCGAACTGTAACTCAAATCTTGAAAGGGTGCACGTACTGGTGGCGATACCCAAGATATTCGGGGATCACGGTGGGCACGCCATCTAAAAAGGTGGGCAGTAATTGAGTCTCGGGACCTCCATAAGAGCCCACAAAAGGACACATACCCCAAGTATGGACGGCTTTTTTAAGTTCAGAACGAGGGTCAGAAGCACGTGGCACTGAAATGCAGGGTAGTAGAAGGAAGGCCCTTGCCTCGGAATATATTGTCACGTCCGACAATTGACTCGAGGAAATCCGCGAACGCTGCATCGCCGGTGCGGGGCTGGCCTACACGCGCATGGCTTACTCAGGTAGCATCCTCCGTCGACGTAAAAACACACGCACCAAATGTAAACAGTCGGACTGCCACTCGCGGGAAATTCGACTTGACGGAGAGGGCCGCAAGGGACGCGAGTGCACCACCCAACGAATGACCTATTGAGTACAACTGCGTCAGCCAAAAAACCCTAAAAAGAGGTGTCGATCAACGTAACCAGTGAGGACGACTAGGTAGCCGGGGAACGCCTCGAGCTGTTCACGTACAGCCTTGAGCACCACGCTCCGCACCGAGTTGTAAGAGACGAGGAAGCCCGCGTGGACGCAAGCCCCGTTGTCTTCGACACCGCGGGACACGAGTGGAGCAAGAACGAGATTGCCATCTGGGATGCGATTTTAGAGAGCGAATCTTATAGGTGTGTGACGTCCGTACCGGTGAGCACGTCCGCCAGCTCGTGACTCCCACGAAATGCGACTACGATCTCCCTCCGTGCATCGTCACGCGCGACGAGCCCATGAGCGTGCGTGAGGACGTTCGAGAACTGTGCCCGCGCGCGCCATCAGCAGAGGAAGCCTGTGCCCGCGCGAAGGTGGTGCGACGTACGGATTCAATGAGCGTGTTGCCGAGCGGACGTGGACATATGAACTGGTACACGGCAGAAGAGTACTTTGCGAAGAGCACGAGCTCGCTATAGATGTCCTCCGAGACGCCACCGTGGATGGGCGGAGATAGCAGTGGGGATTGCGGCGGCGGCGTGGCGAGGGTGAGAGACCCCAAGTTCCAAGTCGCCACGGCCAGCAGCAGCACGAAGGTAACGCAGCGCATGGCTGGTAGGAGGAATTAAGAGGGAACGAAGTAGCAAGCGGCAATTCGCTACATCGGGTGGGGCACTCAAAGGTCAATTCAATTGCCACATATACTGTAACGCATAAAATTAGAAAAAAAAAAGCCAAAAAACAAAAGAAAAGAAAAGAAAAAGAAAAAGAAAAATGCGTGTTAATGTACATTGCTAGATAACTGAGGCGGTAAACAAGGGCTATGGTACGCGATCCCGGTCCGCATAATCGTGATCCTCTTCCCGAATCCCTCCTCCTCGTCCGCCGCCCCAAGCTGCTGCTTCGCTTTCGCAGGAGCAGGTGCCAGCGGCCGCCGACACCCCGCACACGTCCCTACCCTCGGCGCCCATCCGCGCGCACGTGCCCGCGCGGCCATCTCGACCGTCTCAAACACATCGCGGTCGAGCAAATGTTTCGTGATCGCGAGCATATCGCCCTCTGCGCGGTACGCCTCCATCATGCCCGTAAGGATCGTCCGGAACTCCGTATACGGTGTTCCCCGCCCTGCGCCTGTCGTCTTCATTGTCGTCGTCGTTTCGACGAGCCGCTTGAACAAACGCGGGAACGACACGCCGCGCCCAGCACTTGCCGAGACGAGCGCAGAGAACGTCGTTTGTACGAGCGAGCGCAGCGCAGTTAGTGCGTAGTGCGCTTGGGACTCTTCGCGCTCTGCGAACGCGTCTGCGGGGCAGCAAGCTGATACGGCCTGCACGCTCGCGATCTGCGTGCGTAGCAGCTGGAACCACAGATCTTCGACCGACGCATCCTCCAGTCCCACATCTCCCTCTCCGCGCTGGCTCGAGCGCTGCACGCAGATGGCCACGGCGGTCCGTCCGATCGCCTCGAGGCTCTCCACGTGTTGTTGCAGTTCTTGTCTCGACGACGACGTCGCGCCCTGCGCTACGAGCCAGCCGACATTCGCCGATAAGCGCGTGCCAAACGTCTCGGCCTTCTGGAGCGCGGCTTTGGGGTTGCCCCTCCAATTGAGTGCCCAGACGACCGCGTCGAACACCTCTTGCTCCTCACAGGTCTGCAGGGCTTTGTCCCACTCCAGAAACTCGGCGGGCAGATATTGCAGGGAGGGAATGGCGCTCGTAGGCTCGATTTTACATAGCAGCTCGATGTACCTCTGGCGGAGCCGCGGTGGGACACCCGTGGAGGGTCCCGGACGGGTATGCTCGTCGTCCAGAGAGGGCGGGCCGAGCAGACAGCGCAGGTAAGCGAAGCGTTCGTGATTCGTGTTGGATTTCATCAGGTCTATCGCGTCCTCGTGGAGTTGCGGCACATGGCGATCCAAAAAGCGCGCAGTATCGATTATGCCAAAGTGTAAGAGGTCGGGGAGTGCACCCGCGACCGTCGCCCTGAGGTCCTCTGGCACGGTGCCCGCATGCGACTGCGCTGCGGTGGCGAAAATTTCGTGGATGCTGGCGAACAGGTCGGCTGGATGGACGTCTGGATCGTGGATATGCGCGAGCAGCAGAGGCGCCCAACGACCCTCTTGCCCGTGCCACGTGCGCAGGATCCGATAGAACCCAGCGTCCTCGAACAGCTGCAGTAGCTGCTCGCTTTCGTGAGGGGTGTATGTCGACAGGAGGTACTCGGCTGCGAGCTGACGGTCCTCTCGCGTGCTCCGATCCGCGTCCGTCGTGAGCCCGACAAGGATGCTGTGTAGTACGCTCGGGGACATCTGGATGAACTGGGGGTACTTGGGCACATTGCGTGCGACGAAGATGTGTACGAATGTCCGCACTGCAGGTGGAAGATTAGACGACGGAGAGGCGAGGATCTCGAGTAGTATCTTCACGATGACGAGCCGACTCGCGCCGCCGTGCGTCTCGTCGTTCAAGTATGTGTCCTCGAAAGCAAGGTCGAGCGCGTGCAGGAATGCCTCAGCATCAAAGCACAGCAGTAACCGACAATACGGGTACGTCGGCTCGACTCCGCCGTCCTCCTCCGCCGTCAGGATGAGCCTGCCGCTGTCTCCGCGGGGCCACGTGCTCGAGCGCCCGTGGAACAAGAAGGCATACAGGTCCCGCTTCGCCTCCGTCGCCTCGTCCTCGTCCAGCGGTTCTTCGCTCGGGTACGTGAGTCCGGACAGCACGTCCGCCAGATACGGGTACACCTTGTACGCGTTGACGATCAGTGGCTCTAGCGCCGCCTCATCTGGCACCGGGGACCGGCGCAACTGCGTCACCTTGCGGATGAGACCGAGCATCTCCACGACGGGCGCGACGTAGTCCCGCATCGCGCGCATGTATACATACATGAGCGCGTCGTACAGGTGGTGCGTCTGGCAGAGCTGCACTGCCTGGTCGATGTCAAGACAAACGGGATCGATGTGCCAAATGACGCGCTCAGCGCGATCGGGCCGCCCGTTGGCCGCATGCAACGCGATCAGCCGTTGTGCGATACGCGGATCGACAGTGCGCACGTCGTGTTCGAGCACGAACGTTTCGAACTGCTCGAGGTAAATGGGCGCGATGCCGGCGTCGTCGTACGCCTGGAAAAGGTCTTCGAAGAGGAATTCGAGGTCGCCAAGCGCGATGCAGGCACGTGCACAGGTCGCGACCAAGTTTTCGAACAGAGACGTGCGGTCGACGCCGCGCCCGTCTGGACTGTGGTGCGTGGCATCCGTCATGCGGTCTTCCGAGAACGCGTATCGCATCGACGCGACCATCAACTCGCGCATCTTCTCACCGACGGCTTTCTTCAACTCCAGTGGGTCGTCGGGCAGGCCGTTCTTGTTTCCGGGGGCAGTTCCAAGGTAGTACGAGCGCGTGAGGTCGATCGCGCTCAGAAAGTCCCCACTTTCCACGAACGAGAGAATGCGGTCCGCCCATGTAAGCAGCGTACCCACTTGCATCTCGTGTCGGCCCTGCAAGAAAAATAGTTGCATCAAAAGCGCCGAGTACGGCCGAGAGGAGCGGGCACTTACAAGAAGGAAGATTTTGCCCTTGTATGTGCGCACGCTGTGAGCGACATCGCCCGTCGCGTCCGAGTAAGAGAACGCGCCGTTAACGGTGTGGGAAATCGTCGGGGAGACAAGTAAGGATGGATCGAAAGGCGCATGCTCGATGAGCGTTCGCGTGTGAACGTCGTACACTTCGAGCGCAGACGCAGTGATGGCAAGGATTTGCTACAGACGCGCATGCGAATATCCTGCTCAGCGCAAATTCGAGCAGCGGAGAAGCTAGAACGAACCCACTTTGGCGTTTAACCACTGTATGGCGTGCACGTTGTCCCGCGCCACCCACTGTGCCCTTTCCTCAAACACGAGCCGACCGACCTCGACCGTCGTCACCTTGCCCGTGCGTTCACTCGTGAACTTCTCAACCGTTTTGAGCTCCGAGACCAGCAAAAGTCGGAGCTTCGAGCCCCACGAGTATACTAGCATGGGTGTCGTGGGTGGTGGTGTGCCCTTGGCGTTGTCCTTCTTCGCTGGCTCCGATTTTGTGCGGCCCACTGAAGCGCCGGGAACTACGCTCGGGAACCACGCCAACGCGGCGCGGAACTTGGCTTTGCCCATTTGGTCGTCGTCCTCGTCGCGGTGCTTGCGGTACCACGTCTTGGGGGACGGTTTGAGCCCTACGATCACCACCTTGGCGGCCGTAAGAAGTGCAGTCACGTTGTAAGTGTCCGTTGGGTGCGGCACAGTGCCTAGAGGCAGCGGCGCCATGGCCAGGATCGTATTTGTGCGTCGCGCGCGTCGTCGATGGAAGGGCGGTTGTCCCAGGACGACGGGCTCCTCGTTCGGGTACTTCCCCAGTATCCGCAACACATCCGACGCCTCAAAGAAGAGGGCCTTGCCGAGACTGTGGTAGAAGGCCAGTCCCGTCTGGTCGGCGGTGACAATGGCGGTGTGCCGCCCGGCGACGAAGCCGATGTTGACGATGCGCGAACCCTCTAAGTGCCCTTCTTTCCGACCTGACCCGACTGCTGCAAGCGTTGTTGGAGGGACAAAGCGCGCTGGCACCTGTGGCTTCTTGAGGTCAAACAGCTGGATATGTCCGGTTGCGTGTCCTGCTGCAACGAAAGTGTGATCGTGGGAGAGTGCGAGGGCGGTCACCGCGCCAACCGTCTTTTCTGCGGTCCACGATGAGCTAACAGCTCGTGTGGTGTATTGTTCAAGGATCAGGCTCACCTGTTGCGGGATCTCCGCAGACGCACTTGAGTGTCTGCTTGAAGTCAAACACAAGTACCCGCCCGTTGTCCATGCCAACACAGATGAGCCCATTGGCCGCCAATACCGTAGGCGTGCCGACGGCTGCCGCGCCAAGAACTGCTTGTGCCTTGTTTGAAGGCCGCGCAAAGACCTGTGTCCCAAGCGCACGTAGTTGCGTCCACCGGAACACCTCCCGCGCATCAGGGACGTGTCCGTTCGATGGTGGGAAATCACGCTTCTCGGCGCCCGGGAGGTGCGCAGAGGACGAGCCGGGCGAGAGGGTGGAAAAGCTGGACGGGACAGGTGAGATGCCGCGAAACGCGGAGGGCGCACTCGTCGCGGAGGAGGTGGGCGAAGCGTTGGGTATGTACGAGCGCAGACGTGAGATCGTTGGGTGGAGGAAGGGTCTCAGAGGTAAAGAGGATGGCGCCCCGTTCGGTAAGGAGGAGGACATGATTGGTGGGGAGGAAAGAGATGCTGATGCAGTGGAAGGCGAGGGTGTAAAGATGGCCGGGGGCTAATGACAAGTGCGTGGAATGGCAATGTGCAAGAGAGAGGTGTGTGCGCCACGCGAGATGAGCATCGAACAAACGTGTTGGAGAGTAAGTTGACTTACTAGGGCTTCGTCCTCGACTGTTATTGGTGGGTGGTCAGGATCACGCAACAGCGAGCGCTCAACCTCGTGCTCCTCAGCCGTGTCGTCGTCGTCGTCGTCGTCATCTAAGACTTCGCGCAACTGTTCGCGGTAGGTGGTGCGCGTGACCTGCGTATCGGCGCCGTCATATACAAATGCTTCCTCGTCCTCGTCGCCATCATCATCGTCGACGTCGAAGCGAGGAACGGAGACCGTAGGAGTGTCGTCGTCGTCATCGAAGAGTTCACTCATCCGAGTTGAGTAGTCGCCGCCATTAGTGTCGACGTGTTTCTCGTCACCCGATCCGAAATCCGAGAAACCTAGTGACGGTTGTCGGGAGTAACCGGAGGTAGACATAGTGGATATTCAGTGATGAGGCGAAGACACCGTACCGTGGGCCCACGGCGTTGTGCAAGTTATGCTGCGCGAACGGTTGCGCGAACCGCGAATGGAGTTTCAGTACTGGGAAAAGGACCCCGAATACTGCAGACCCGCTGACACTGGCAGATTCGGGGTCCTCGAACTGAACACAGATGCAGAGGCAGGCAACAGAAGGATTAATAAAGCAAAAAGATATAATGTAGTAATAAGAGTAAAAACAAAAAAGAGAGAGAGAGTACAACAGTAATTATACCACACGGAGCCCAGAGAGTGATATAGCGCATGTCAGGACAACACTGCAGTCCGCCGATCCTTGCTCTTCGCACCCGGCCCAAAGCGCTCCTGAAACACAATGAGCTCCTCCATGAGCTCCTCCATCATCTTCATCGTCGACTTGTCTCCATTGCCACTTCCCGCATCAGCGATTTTCTCCTCCATCGGTGGCGCCGGCGGAGGTGGAGGCTGCGGCGGTGGCGCGCCATCCACAGTCATCTCCGTACCGTCACCAACAGACAGAACCCCGAGAGTGGCGGGGTCTCCCAAAGCCGCCTGTAACGCCTCGCGTCGGCGGTATCGTTCCGATGCACTCGCCTGCTCCCGTCCAACCCATTCGACTAGCGCCCGCACCCGCTTGTTCATGTCACCTACACTCATGCGCTTCCCCGGCCACCGAACTCGCACACCACGCTCCTCGCCCGATCCACGTAACTGCAGTGGCTGTGGTGTCTTGCTTGGTAGTGTAGTTTCCAAATGTAACAGATAGTCCGGCAGTCCCCACGATGTCAGCAGTGGCTGTTGCGGTTGCTGTGTTGATGAATATGTTCGGGTGAAAGAAGCCGGTGGGGCAGAAGCGGACGTAACAGCTCCATTCGCACGCCTCGGCGCTTGGTCTCCCGTGTTTTGGTTGCGCCGCGAGCCACTTGCTCTTGAGCGACCACCTGACCGTCGGCTACTCGGCCCGGGAACTGCGACGCCAACTATATATGTACGTGTACAGGACACGGGGTCAATTGAACAAAGAATTGAGATAGCTGATAAGGTTTCTCACCCTCATCCCCATCTACAGATGCTGTGTCCTGCACCTGGGCGGAGGGCCTGCTGCGACCGCCCCCACCGCGTCGGTTACGTGACGAGCTACTCTTCGGGGGCGGAACTGGGGGTGCGGGCATTGAGATGGACTTGGGCGTCTGTGCTGGGGTCTCCTCATGAGGGGGCTTGGGCATGGTGGGGCGATCAGAGGTCGTCGACGCGGATCGCGTGCGTTTGATTGACGCACTACGGTCAGGATCCGGTGAGACATAAATATAAAAACGAGAGAAAGGCAGACTAACGCGTCTTCCGATGCACGTTTCCGTTTTTTCTTGGCGGTCGCGGGGCTGGGGATTTGCTCGTCGCCATCTGCCTGCCCGTTGACGCTTCCGTTGAGAGGACTTGGCGGCGATTGTGCTGATGTGACCCCTGCCGCCTCTGCCGCACTGTGTTCCACGATGAGGGCCATCATCTCGTCGTACGCCGCATCGCGACTATTCATAGTGTTTCGGCGTTTCTGGGGTTTCTGGTGAGTCGGGGAATGCGAACGAGAGTTCCGGTTTGTAGAGGCTGCGACGGGATGGGAGTTGGAGGACGAGTGACGGTCCCGGGGCCGTTTGGCGAGTCTCCTGTGTGGGGTGGTGAGACGGTTGGTGGGCGTAAAGAAGGAAGTGAGCTCCGGCATACTTGAGAAGTTCTACGTGCAGGTCGGGTCGACATTGTTCACAATAGTAGTGATCTTCTTTGACAGCATCTTCACTTCGGATGCCCATGCACTGGCCGTGCTGCCAGACATTGCACGTTTCGCACTGGACAAAGAATTCGCCTGCACTTTCTTCATCGTCACCTGCAAGTCAAGGGGATGACATCAGATTGTACATTCGGAGAATGAAGCAGCGGTGGTATGGATGCCGAAAGACGATCGGGGAGTCGGGGGTTCCCTCAGTATGGGTCAAAATGGGATTAAGCGCCGACACTGGCGAAATATCACGACGCCCCAGAGCGAGACGCTGGCGATCCAAGAGGAATCGCGTCCCAAACTCAAAAAAAAAGACGCCACGAGATCGTTGGGAGGGAGAGAGTACTATCACGAGCCGTGAAGAGAAGAAACAGCATACCTGCGTTGCCACACACACAACGCGTGACGCCTTGTTCCTCTTCCTCAGCGTCGGGTTCCCCGTTGAGGTCGAGTACTATGTTGGTCTGTTCTCCTTCGGCTATGATGGAATCTATAGCGAGACCAAGAACGGGCTTTTCCTTTTCTTTACCCTTCCGTTTTGTGCGCCCGTTGCCGTTGGTGAGAGGGGTGACGCCGTTGGTAGCGCCGTTGGGGGTGTTCTTGTGCGAGTCGTCTGGAGGATCATCGAGGTCTTCTTGTTTTGTGCGTTTTCTGGAAGAGGTGGAGGAAGAGGAGCGGTTGGGAGCCAGGAGGCGGGGGGCAGACTCTGAGTTGGGGGAGTCTGGTGACTTGGAGGTGCTGGTTGAGCCAGAAGGGGCACTGCGTCTTCCTGAGCGGCGCGTTTCCCTTGGAGAAAGGGGGGGACCCATCATCGCAACTTGGGCCATGAAGGGAGGAATGGGACGGGGAGCTGGAAGAGAGAAGGCGAGTGCGGGACTGAGAGTCTGAGACTGGGAAATGGCAAACGGGGGAACTCTTCTCCGCTTTAGGGCTGGCGCAGTTCAATCGCCGAATGGTCGCGCATTTCACCTCACTCGTCCTCCTCGTCCCTCTCGATATCTCTCTCCTCCTCTCTGTAACACGTCACTATCGCTGCTCGTCTCCTATCAGACTATCATACAAATATAAAGCAGAAGGGCGTACACGCACACACAACACAGACACGTTTTTGTCATATGGTCTTCTTTTCCTTATCTCTCAGAGTCAGACTGGAAGTGATCACCATCGTCGTCAACATCAACAACCCTGAGTACCACTCGCCAGCGAGATCTCTACAACACTCTCGTTGAACCTCCTCCTCCCGTTTCCGACATAGTCAATGTTCAGTTTTCCATTTCCCAACTTCTTGATGATGTCAAATCACGTGACATAGAATAATATTTATTTTAATTTATCTTGCCTTTTTCTTTTCTATTTTATCGGCCCGATCGGGTGAAGTGATGACTCTCAAGTGTTCCTCGCCTGCGCCGGATCCTGTCTCATGGCCGCGTCTTTCGCCACACCTTCTTCTACCTACAAAAACTCCAGATTATCTTCGCCTCATATTGACTTCAAGGGTCTACGAAATACTCAAAGAGACACCCCTCGTACATGCTCAGAATCTCAGTGCAAAATTTGGAAATCAGATCTATCTCAAGCGTGAAGATCTCCATGAGGTCTTCAGCTTCAAAATTCGTGGCGCGTACAATTTCATGGCTAGCCTCTCCGAGGAGGAGCGATGGAAGGGCGTCGTCACCTGCAGCGCCGGTTAGCCGTGCGACCCGCTTGCCTACGTGTCACTCTGACACTCGCCATATCCCCCTCTACTAGGCAATCACGCCCAGGGCGTCGCCCTCTCGGGTGCGCGACTCGGGATACCATGCACGATCGTGATGCCCAAAGGCACGCCCTCCATCAAAGTGCGCAACGTCGCGCGCCTCGGCGCAAAGGTCGTTCTCAACGGCGCAGACTTTGACGAGGCCAAGGCAGAATGCGCTCGTCTCGCCACCACGCACGGCCTCGTCTTCGTACCCCCTTACGACGACCCGCTCGTCATTGCCGGTCAGGGCACCGTCGGGATGGAGATCCTCAAGCAGGTCCCGGACGCCGAGAACCTCGACGCCATTTTTGGCGCGGTCGGCGGAGGCGGCCTCGTCGCTGGGATATGCGAGTACGTGAAGCGCATCGGCAGTCCGCGCACGAGCGTCTTTGGCGCGGAGACCTTTGACGGTGATGCGATGGCGCGCAGTTTAGAAAAGGGAGAGCGTGTCCTGCTTTCTGAAGTGGGCCCGTTCAGCGACGGGACTGCGGTGCGCATCGTAGGGGAAGAGCCATTCCGCATCTGCCAGAAGTTGCTCAATGGAGTCGTTAAAGTTGACAACGATGAGCTGTGCGCTGCAATAAAAGACATTTTTGAAGGTACGCTTCGTTGCTTACTCACTCTCGCCATGTTTATCATCATAAAATTGGATGCAGAGACCCGTTCTGTTACTGAACCGGCGGGTGCGCTCGCCTTGGCTGGATTGAAACGGTACATCCTGGACAATCAACTTATCGGAGCCGGGAAAAGGTTCGTTGTCGTAGTCAGCGGAGCAAATATGAACTTCGATCGCCTCCGGTTTGTCGCTGAACGCGCGGCGCTGGGTGAGGGACGCGAGGCTTTGCTAAGCGTTGACATACCAGAGCGACCTGGGAGGTACGCCACGTGGCATCTTTTCTTTCCCTCACCTCACCTGACAACCCACTCCTTTTTCATAGTTTTTTTGCGCTACATACCGTCATACACCCGCGCGCGGTCACGGAATTCACTTATAGGTACAACTCCCCTAACCGCGCACACGTCTTCCTGTCGTTCAAGCTCGAGACGACCTCTCGCGCGGAAGAAGTAGAGACGGTGCTTGCCGAGCTCCAGCGCGGTGGAATGGACGGGTACGATATCAGCGACGATGAGATGGCCAAGAGTCACGCGCGCCACATGATTGGTGGGGCGTCAGATGTGCCAAACGAGCGTATCTTCAGATTCGGTGCGCCTATTGCCCCCCTGCCACCCCTTCCTCGTGTCCCGTCCCCGCCACCGCCGGCAAATCATGAACAAACTGACACCCCAAAATAATTTTTTTTACTAAAAAAAACAAAAACCATTACGCCCACGCCCCATAGAGTTCCCTGAACGCCATGGCGCGCTCCGCAAGTTCCTTTCCTCGCTACGTAATATGGGATGGAACATCTCCCTATTCCATTATCGGAATCAAGGAGGCGGTACGCGAAAGCCCTTTTGTTTTCCCCACGATCTGGATACTGATAACGCCTATCGGGGTTTAACTTAGATCGTGGCAGGGTTCTGGCAGGGATCCAGGCACCTGAAGAAGACTCCGCACAGTTCGCCGTGTTTTTGAGCGAGCTGGGATACCCCTACGTAGAAGAGACGCACAATGAGGTGTACAAACGTTACCTTCGGAAATAACGTGGCGAGGTCTTGCGGCAGAAGCATCGCATGACAAGAAATGAGGTGGTCTGTAACCATAGGTACACCCCACGTGGTCATCATTCATATAACTACATGTGCAGGGTCAATATGTAGGTTGTATGTAGGTCCACAGTACGTACTGTACTGATGGTTGAGACAGTATTTAGTAGAAGGGAAAGAATAACTAAACTTGGTACACTACAGCACTCGGTTCAAAATTACAAGCACGGCAGTAAATAAACAACAGCAACGGTAGCAAAGTCCTAGCAGTAACCCCGGGATGCCAAACACGGATAGAATTAGAGAGAACATAACGAGAGAATTCGGTGTTAATACGCTGAGATGAAGAGAGAGAAGGAGAGTGTGTCACGTCATTAACCCGCCTGTGCAGCTGGCATCCGGCGGCTCTGTCTTGCCAATGCCAATGCTGCTACCACGCTTGTGGCGACGAACGCCGATGCCCACGTCCTGCACGCGCCTGCGAAGGCCACGGCGAAGAGGTACGCACAAACGTCCTTCGCATTCGCGCACGCCGAAAACCTCCTCTCCTGCTTCGCCCTTTCGGGCGACAGTGGCGGAGGCGGTGGCGATGACGGAAGACCCAAGGGCGACTCTCGCATCGCCAGGATCCGCTGCAACCCCACCGGTCTGCCGACCGCTGGCCGTGGCGGCCGCGGCTTGGATTCAGGTGCAGTGGGCGCCAGCCAGCAGGACTTGGACCGAGAGAGTGGCGGTGACGACTGCTGCTGCTGCTGCTGCAGCGCCGAGATAGCGTTGAGCGCGAGGGCGGTGGTGAGTCCGCGGTTACCAATCTTGACTCCCGACGAGCCGTACTTGTACATCCAGCCTGGGCCCCAGCTGCCATCCTCGCATTGGAGGGGCAGCAGAAGCGTGAGCTCGTGCTCGAGACGCAGGCCGACAGCGGTTCCAGCGAGCACGCGCATCGCGAGCGCGAGCGCGTCGTCGGGAGCGGCGCCTGTGCGCTCGAGGATGCGTGCGCGCAGGAGCGGGGCAAGTCGCGCGTGCAGAGTTGTGTCCGTGGTGGCGCGTAGGAGCTGCGCGGCGAAGAAGAGGAAACACTCGGCTGACTCGTAGTAGCGCGTGCCATCGAGGTAGGCGCGGTGCTCGAGCACGCCGAGCACCCATTCGAGGGTGGGGGCTAGCTCGTGTCCTCGCCCGCGTGAGTAGAAGAGGCGTAGGACATTGAGAGAGACGATGGGATCCGTACGTGGACGCTCAGCGTCAAAGTAAGTCTGCCATAAGCGGGCTCAGTGGCAGTTGATTGGCCGATTGTTACTATCGTCGACTTACCATCGTAATACGATCAGAGGTCGTGTGTTGGAGCATTTCGTCCATCACTGAGTCAAAGACACGATCATCGGGCTGGGTAACCATGAGACCGACAGAAGTGGTATCCAGATCAGGCGGAAATACATCCGTGGTGAGCATCGGTCCCTCTGCCAAAAAGGAAATGTTAAAACTTTGATAAAAACTTTGATCAGACGCCGTGAGGGGTGGCTTAAAATACCTCTGAAAAAGTTCCAGGTACGAGGATGATGGACGTAATTCACGAGCTCTCTGGGATGACAGTTAGATCACTTGAGAAGCCCACTCAAAAAACGCTATAGCCACACTTTTTGTCGGTAGCTTCCAAAATGAGCAATTGTGCAAAATTCTCAGCAACAATTTGGCCGCAGTTTGTCTCCGATTCCAACCGGCCCGCTCTTGCTTCTAGAAACGAGCGGCCGCGGCTCACGGGATCGCCAGTGAAAAATCTGAGGGATTGTCGTGCACGTTGAACATCGTCGAAAACGATCCCGTTCATCCCAAGTGAGCGAGCCGCCATGACATTATCAAGTTGGTCGTCGACGAACACCACCGAAGACGGCTCGGCTTTGATTTCGTCCAGTACGAATTTGAAGAAGCAGAGGTCTGGCTTACGCATGCCTACCGCCGCGGAAGTAAAAATGCGCTCGAAGATACCCCATTCTGCAGGCTTCGCGCGGGCGACCGCGTAATCGGGTGCAGAAATATTCGACATCGCGAAGATGCGTAGCGTGCCTTGAGCCTCGGATTGAAGATCGCGGATGAAGCGAATGAAGGTGTCATCGGGTCGAAGGCTATCACGGGCACCGAGGATAGCCCGTCGAACTTCCTCGGGGTCAAGAGAGAACTTATCTCCAGAGAGACGATAGCACTCGTCCTCTGAGAGTCTCCCGCGTTCGTAATGTTGCCAAATTGTCGATGAAAGAATAGCTTTGAGCGTCTTTGGGGAAATCGAAGTCTTCGTAACTGGAGACCAGGTAAGTAGGACGTCGCCCAGGTCAAATATGAGAACACGACAGCGCGGCGGTAAAGACATGGTTAGTGAAGGGTAGGATTCAGATGGGAAATTAACGGACGTCAAACCGCATTTTTAAGAGCCAGTGCTGGCTTATCGACCGCCTAGTAGATGTCGAAAAGACCGAGGCGAAAAAGTTCTGAATGGGGGAAAGAGGAAAATAGTAACCCCTCGGTCAAATGGGGGGGAGGTACCAACCGATTGGATGGTGTCATGGCGTGATATCTGAACTTCTCGAGTTTGCGGGGGTACGGGGTCCGCAAGACCGAGACGTACCTCCAGTGCATGCTATAAAATTTTCGATTGGAGTCACGGAAGAAATAAAATATTGATAGAATATCGTGAGCCCTTTCTTTCTGTGGGTGATTAGTACATGCACCGAGCCGTGGTCGACGTTACGCCGCCACCACAGCTAAATTTACTTTTTACTTGAAGCTATGGGAATGTTGTACTCATCCAAGGCCTGAAGGCCTGAAGGTTCGGTTATGATGGAACAACCTTCCGTGGCACATTTCACGGGATGAGAATCACAGGAAGTGAGTCAATTTGGGATGTGTCACAGGTGTGGACACAATTCTGGGGCCCCCTCACCTGTTAGGGTAAGAGACACAAGGCCTCGAGGCAGGTGGGAAATAGAAGACTATTGGTGCGACTGTAAGGCTAGAAGTGGGGTTGGCCCATCGAACGGAATTGTTCGTTGCTGCGACTCACTCACCTCATCGAGTCCCTGCAGTGGCGCCGCCACCATTCCCTCTGGCCGCGTTTGGCCGTTTTGGAAACGTGCAACGTCGTCGTCGGAGTCCGCGACTCGGTGCCGGTGTTGGTTGGGAGGTAACACCTGGTTGTCCTTGTCGCGTGTACGTTGTACTGGCGTTCCGCTTATCGCGTGCCAACGTACATACAGTTCCGTGTGGGCATGATGCGCGGTGTGATGACATTTGCTACTGGCCCGGACTAGACCAGCCTGAGACAGCGACGGATTGCTTTCCGGTTCCATCCTGCCCGGGGTTATCGCAATGGTGTCGTATAACCTCACGACCTTGACGGCGAGTTGACGCACACCTGGCGACGGGTTAATTCTGGAGCGAACTACCCATATGCTTCGGTTTCGCGTCTTTCGCAAGTGCTGGTTAGGTGCGTCTTCCATTCACCGCCATAAAAACGGGGGTATAAGCCCTGACTCACCCATTTACGCCATTCGCGATAAGCCATCACGGCGTTAGCATCGGCTCTGTGTATTGTGCTCTCTTTGTCTTTCTACAAACACTACGATCCAAAGTCAGATCTATGCGTCCTTATCGCTGTTCCGGGTCTCTGTCTCGTTGCCTCGGTCACAGCGTGCGCTTCTTCACCGAACTTTCTCTCTGTGCCAAATCTAATTTGCATATTTGCGTTTCACAAATCGTGTTGCCCACGTCATCCATAAACACCTCTGGTGATACCACGGAAAACAAAACAAAACTTTAACGAAGTTTTTTCGCCAAACACCTGTTCCGTTCTACCATCCCGACTTCTGTCGCCGTGGAGTGTATTTGGACGACATGCTTCGTGATCTTCGACCTAAGTATGGTATCTCGTCACTTTCCCCCTGATCTAGGCTGAAACGTGACCATCTGTTCCCAGTCTTAAGCTTGTACAGCCTCGGCGTGGGAGCAGATATCAAAGCCTCCGGGGCCGGAGTGCGCCTGCCTTTTCTGTTTGTGGAAGTGTGCTGTTGGGGTCTTACCGGTCTCAGTTAAGTCGAGTGGAGAAGAACTGTCTGCGTTAACGTTAACACAACGTGGCGTATAGTGCTCACTTATTCTTCCATCGTCATTTGTTCCTCCGTCCTTACTGCGATAACCTTCGATAGGGACGTCTGGTTCCGGGATATCGCTGGCTCACCTTCACCTTTCCCTATTGTGGTCTGCATGTATTCAGTCAAGCTTTGGCTTGCTGAGGTCTGTCGTCCGTCCTCCGACATGGGCAGAATGCAACAGCACACGCCCCACTGCCTTCCGGGATGCACTTGCAAAGAAAAAGTCTCGCCTCCTTCACCGCCAACAGCTCTACCGCCTTTAGGCTTACAGTCCGGCCCTCGGGGTGGTAACTTTGCAAACGCGCAAAGCGCTGTGCCAGGGGTTCGTGTCCCAACAGCACTTGAGCGACACAACTCAATCTTCGTTGGTCTCGGGGTTTGAGGAGGGTGTGGCACTGCAACACCGGGATTCCGCTAGATGGTGACTTGTCGACAAGTGAGCTCGTGCGGAACCGGTGTATGATTTTTTTTGCTAGGTTCTTTGTTTGCTTTGGCTCTGTTGTCACGCATCCACATTATTTGGGTCATCATCGTACTGCAAAGGTTGCTATCTGATGCGATCAATACCGGACATTCACAACGCCACCAATCAGTGTTGGTACAAATATATCAATTCATTTGTTAGGCTTTTGATGTGCACGGACATCGCCAATCGGAGAAAGTCACGGGGTTGGCAAGTAGGGAGCGCAAAAAACGAGCAGTTTTCGCGAACGGTGTGGCGAAGAGATGGGTTGGGTGTGAGAGGCGAGTGTATGGATTCGGGGACACTGCATGTCAAAATTGCGTGCGCAGAGCGACAAGCGCTCGGTGGGATGATGTATTGGTAGTATTCTCTGAACCTAGATATCTACGCAGTCCTTACAGTACGGACGGCTCCGCAGCTGGAAGAAAAGCAGTCTGGGTCAGCATGCACCTGTAGGATAAATCCGACCGGTGACTCACATAGTAACTCTAATGGTGCTTGTCCTCAACAGCTTGGTGCTTCCCTTTTCCGAGGACATTTTCTGCGAGAACATACGCGGAGAACGCAACAACTGCGATACCGAAGCCTGGGAAGAGGTTGGCAAACATAGCGCGATTGGAGAACACTGGGTGTCTCCGCCACGCGTCGCGCTTTGCCCACGGGTCAAATAATGATGGATACTTTGACATGGACCGCCTGTGAATGTATTAATCATAAGAAAGAGAGGTCATACTCAGTCATTTCTGGTTACCTGATTTATTATTCTTGGACGCTGAGAGGGTACGGACAGGAGGTGGGTGTCGGCAGGGAAGGGAAACGGGAAACGGGAATTGCCGAGTTTGAGAGTGTAGGGCAGGTGCCAAATCACCTTCACACCCGAACAAGCACTTTACCGTACGCTTCGGCTCTTGTTTTCCAACCACCATCTTACTCTCCCCATATAATATTCTTCTTCGGTCCTAATGACTGCTTTGGACAGCGAGCATTCAATGTTGTCGGACGACGACGACGACATGCCGCTCGCCTCTCAGTCCTCCCACAACGGCAATATGAGGAACGGCCACGTCTCCATGAACGGAGTCGGTAGTGGAAAAGGGCGCGTCCTCGATGCGGACGGCGACACACCCATGTGCGATCCCGATGACGACGATGTGCCTCTCGTGCGTACTTTGCCTCACGCTTGCATAGGTATGCTCAGTGCTAACAACCACATCGTTTTTCAATAGTCTCAGGTGACGCGCTCAGATACGCTCCCTCCCGCTAAGCGCAAGCGCCGTGCTGCACCTGTTTCGGATTACAGTGAAGACGACGACGACAAGCCACTCGCGCTCACTTCCTCACCACCAAAGCACCGCCACCCTACTGTAACGCCGAAAACAGGCTCACGTAAAGCGACCACGTTGTCTGCTTCTACTTCAGGCATTAACGGCAAGGTCAAAGCCGAGGAAAGCGACTCAGATGATACCCCTCTCAACAATCATCTCGCGTCTTCCAGCAAGGCGCGTGCAAAGCCAAAGAGCGCGCCCAAGCGCAAAGTTAAAGCCGAGAAGCCAGACAATGATCTTGAATCTGAGGACGATAAACCCGCTCCTGCCAAGAAGGTCACCCAACCGAAGAAGAAGCGGAAAGTTGCGGAAGGCGACGCGGACAAACAACCTGCTAAGAAGGCTGCGCCGAGAAAAGCGAAGAAAGAATCCGATTCCGAAACGGAGGCCGCAAAATCTACCGTCAAAAAGAAGGGTAAAGTGAAGAAGGAGGAAACCGACTCGAAGGGAAAGGCAGCAGAAGAGGATGCAGGGGGGAAGGGTGCGAAAAAGAGTAAAGGTAAGCAGAAGGAGGAGAAGGAGAAGGAGGAAGAAACAGAAGAAGTCTTCAAGTGGTGGGAACAGGATCCAGACCAGACCGTCGTTAGCGATGGCACTCAGAAATGGACCACCCTTGAACACAACGGTGTTATCTTCCCCCCTCCGTACCAGCCGTTACCCAGTCACGTCAAGATGAAGTACAATGGTGGGCGAATTCATTCATTCACTTTCTTCGAGGCTCTCAACATATCTCCTAGGCAAATCTATCAACCTTCCCCTTGAATCTGAAGAAGTCGCCGGATTTTACGGAGCGATGCTTGAGACCGACCATGCGAAAGATGCCACTTTCAACAAGAACTTCTTCGACGATTGGTCAAAGATTCTCAAGAAGCACCCTCCAGTGAGTGTCGTCATTGTTCATCATTTTTGTTCTCTGCATTGACTGGCGCCGTAGCGTGATGGGACGATAATCAAGGACTTCGAGCGTTGTGATTTCCGTCCCATGTTTGAGTACTTCGAGGAAGAGAAAGCCAAGAAAAAGGCTCTTACATCTGCAGAGAAGAAGGAATTGAAGAAGCAGAAAGATGAGATGGA
This sequence comes from Lactarius psammicola, assembly GCA_025769895.1. Classification (NCBI taxonomy): domain Eukaryota; kingdom Fungi; phylum Basidiomycota; class Agaricomycetes; order Russulales; family Russulaceae; genus Lactarius; species Lactarius psammicola. The sequence continues at coordinate 60,467 of WTXK01000093.1, read as the reverse complement.
AGCGAAATATGTGACCTGCACACTCGATGGTCGTAAGGAAAAAGTCGGGAACTTCAGGGTTGAGCCTCCTGGCCTCTTTAGAGGACGCGGTGAGCATCCAAAGAAAGGCGCACTTAAAGTTAGTCCCCACCTGGCCCACTGTGTTTGACTCACTGATGTGCCCAGTTGCGTGTTTGTCCCGAGGATATTACCATCAACATCGGAGCCGACGCACCTATTCCAGTTCCTAATACCCCGGGAAAGTGGAAAGAGGTTATTCATGATAATACCGTTACCTGGCTTGCGACGTGGACAGAGAACATCAATGGGAACCATAAATACGTCTTCTTGGCAGCAGGTAGTTCGCTCAAGGGCCAGAGCGACATGTCCAAGTTCGAAAAGGCGCGTGAACTAAAGGTAAGTCTCCCCTTCTTCTTCCTCCGCTCCCCGTAAGCTCTCTTTCAGTTACATGTCGAACGTATTCGCGCGGACTATCGGGCAGACTTGAAAAACAAGGTCACTCAGTTGCGCATGCGCGCGACGGCCATGTATTTCATTGATGTTCTGGCCCTTCGAGCGGGGAATGAGAAAGGCGAGGACGAGGCAGATACGGTTGGCTGCTGTTCCTTACGCTGCGAGCACGTCACACTCGAACCACCAAATTTTGTCATATTCGACTTCCTTGGTAAAGACTCGATCCGATACTACAACAAAGTCACCGTGGACGAGCAAGTGTTCAAGAACATCAAGATCTTCAAGCGGGACAAGCAAGACGCGGATGGGTTGTTCGATCGCGTGAACGTCAGTGTTTCTGAGTTGGCGCCCGTGTCATATTTGCTGACGTCGATGTCCCCTTTTGGGACACCCAGCCCGGCTATTTGAACAAGCACCTGCAGTCATACATGAAGGGACTCAGCGCAAAGGTGTTCCGTACTTACAACGCGTCAATCACGTTCCAGAACCAGCTCGACGAGGGCACGCCGGAAACCGGAACGATGCAAGAAAAACTTAACCACTACAATCACGCGAATCGCATGGTCGCCATCTTATGTAACCATCAACGTGCCGCTCCCAAGACGCACGATCAATCCATGGCAAAAATGAAGGAGAAGGTTAGTTCCCGCAGTCAGTGTCTCCGAATAACAAACCGTGTTCTAATCCCTTCTGATCGCAGCTCCGCGGGTTCAAGTACGACCGCATGAAGCTGCGTCACGCTCTGTTGGCCGCGGACCCAAAGTACAAGAAGCAGAAAAAGTATGCGGAGGACGAGTCGGACCTCGACGACGACGCGGTGGCGGAGCACGAAGAACAGTGCAAGGCACGCGAGATCGAGCGCACGGAGAAGAAGTTTGCCAAGGAGAACGAGAAGCTCGTGGAGGAGGGAAAGCCGGCGCAGGGCGAGGACGTGCTTCGCTCGAGGCTCCGCGCGGTCGAGGACGACTTTGCGCGGCTCGAGAAGGAGCGTGGAACGGGCAAGGCGGCACTCAAGCGCGACAGGCCCACGGAGAAACTGACCGAGGCGATCGATAAGCTCGAAGAGAAGATCAAGGCGTTCAAGCTGCAGATGGTAGACCGCGAGGCTGGCAAGGAAGTCGCGCTGGGCACAAGTAAGATTAACTATTTAGACCCCAGGTAAGTTTGTCCGCGGTATTTAGCTACCGTCTCGGGTTTTGTTGACCTGCTCTCTAGGATTACCGCGGCGTGGTGCAAGAAACACGACGTACCAATAGAGAAGATCTTCTCGAAGACACTAATAACAAAATGTACGTAAGTTTTCTTCTTTTTCTTTCTTCTTGAGAACTTACTGCTTGCGTGCACGAACTCCGCTTTCTGACAAATCGGTATACTCCAGTCCCTTGGGCCATGGAAGTAGAACCAGAGTGGAAGTTCTGATTTATAATGGATTTTGTGGGATATCGTCGCGTAGACCGACGGACGCACGGCCCCGGACCAGGGTGCGACGTGATGGACGACGACGGATCAGTAATACTACTACTCATTTTGTTCACATGGGCCATGTCATTCCTAGTAGATCTCGTCTTGTAGCCTTTCTTGTTTTTGGATGTGCTGATAGAGACGTTGCCATACTGCCAACGGCAATGTTGAAACATAATAGATCGGCGCGCATCAGATCATCTCAGTTTTTGCTCTCGTGCAGCCGCAGAAGCCATGTGCACGCAAGGTCGTGTATTGTGTTATCTCTGAAGTAATGTACTTGTGATAGAGTAAGATTCATGCCAGTACGGCTACACATCCACAGCGCACAACAAATCAAGTACTCGTTAGTGTCGTCTCCTGTTGGAGTGCCTCCCTCTGTAGTAAGATAGTTTGGCCGAATTGATGTTCTTGTGGTCGTTCAGTTGTCACTATCTATATATGGAAGTGTCTGACTTCTACCCACAGGTCCCACGCACGCATAATAAACACGACGTAACGTAACAATAGACTCATATTATACCGATATCCGGGGACGTTTAAGGTGGCGGAAATGAGTGGATGTACTTTCTGAGCTACCACCGGGCCTGGACCTGCCCTTGAGCCCGCCCCATCAAGTGCCTCATTTTCGGCCCCACGGATCCATCCACATACTCGGTTTTTGTAGTTCGTAAGCCTTCACTTGAACCAAAACAATCGCCCGGTCCTGCCCCTCACGAAGGGAAATAGCGCCGTTGATGATCTGATCCAGGATCACCCACGGGTCATACGTCTCGATTTGACTCCCTCCTGGAGAAGTGTGACCGTAATATTCGTGGTAACCGCGGTGATTCTCTTGCTGCCAGTGCCTCTTGAATAACCCGGCACGATTCCCCCTCCACGCGCAATGGGGAAGTGGGCAGTGCATGAAATACGGGACGTGCTTCAGCAGGTGTCTGTCCCGCTCCTGCTTGCGGGGAAACGATTCTGGGCAAATGGGGCATTTCAGGCGATTCCCCGCTGCGGGGACGCGTAATGTGACGGTGCTGCGGATGGGGAAGGGTGGCACGGGCGGGTTAGGCTGCGGATGGGTGTAGAGAGGATCCCCAGTGCTGGCCCATTGTCCAATAGGCTGTCGGGGTTAGGAAAAAATGAATCATCAAGTGATACATAGCCAAAGAAAAAATCCGACCGACTTGGTGCGACGCCGCCGAGCACTGGCAGAAAAAGTTTGCAAAGTGATTTTCGCCGGGTGTGTTGTGGAGGAGGTAGCCGTGTACGGGACAATGGTTCATAGCGAGAACAGGAAAGAGTGCGGGTCAATAGAAAATCAAGGGACAAGAACGACGTAGTGCTAGTTTCTCGGGGAAATTCAGGCAGGTTATATACAGCATCACGCTGGGACGCGAGCATATCAGCGAGCGCCAGTGTCCAGGTGCATCCAGGTATCAGGCGACTGGCAAGAAGGACCACATTAGGCGTGGTAAACTCCACATCGCGCCCGTCGGAAGCCTCGTGTTGGGCACTTTGCAGCACTTTCTAGACCTGTGATGTCAAATAGGCCGTCCAAGAATGAGCGTGGGGGCAGGAGATGACTGAATGAGGCCGACAGTCCGGGAATGGAAAAATTGAAGAGTAGGCTCCGGCGTGAAGACTCTGAAGAGTACCAGTTAGTGTCGAGCATTGATTGATGCTCTGAATCTCCTCAAAAAATATGAAGTCGTGCAATTGACCCACCAATCAGCACGCCGGTGAGCCTCGACTAGGATTTGGTCTTCGCAGGGACCGACGATGACATATGACATGCCAGTGACTAAGGTACGAGACAGCCACTTCACGCGCTTAATCAAGCGCTCAGTGCCATGCCCTTGCCAACTGCCTCCGATTCTTTTGAATGCCGTCATGGAGTAAGCAACGTAATTTTTATTTTATTTTAAAACCAATATCGGGCAACGCAAATTCACACCCTCATTGATTGGGCGTGCTCCTTTCGCACCTAATTCCTGCCCTCATCCTCTCTCGTTGGAACCTTGGGCAAATAGACATTCTTTGCGGAGGGATTGTGTCCTCAGAGAATCCTCCCTACGTGTCTTGTTGGGGCCCCACGTCTCACTCTTCAAGAATAGCAGATAGTACTTGGAACCCCTCTCAAGATGAACGAAGACACAGTACCGACCCGAAACAGCCTCTGCCGTCCCACGCTTTGACATTTCTCTGGGCCTCCTTGCATGTAGAATTGCCGGGGTGTTGGCCACCTCTTGGCGTCCGTTCCCAATGGACCATTCCAAAGCTTTTCTCGAGACTCGAGTCATGACACGTAAAGTACTACATAAGGCGACTTCTTCCCACATGACCAGTGCCATGCCCTTGCCTCCGCGAATCCTTGGTAGACAAAACGCACCTTCTCATTGATTGGGTGGAAGGTTCGTACACCACTTCCGTCCCTAATCCTCGAGGTAACTGGACCGCACGACTAGATTACAGCCTCGATACAGCTCTGCGCTTGTCCTCTCTCGCCGGAATCCGGACAAATATACCCTCTTGGAGGGGCCATATGCCATCATAGAATCCTCCCCACGTGTCTCGTCAGGGTCTCTCCCCTCATTCTTCAAGAATAGCATGCTTGGCACTCCTCTCAAGATGAACGAGGACACGGCGTCTACTAAACCGACCCATACTTTGACGTTTCTCCGAGCCGTCCCGCATGTAGGACTGCTGAGATGTTGACCACCTCTTGACGTCCGGACCCAATCGACCGTTCCATCGCTGGTCTCGAGCTTACTTTGTATCATCCCGGACGTTAGCGCAAAAACCAGTTCATGAGCGTCCTGAGCGCCAGTTGCCCTAGTCAGATCGTCATCCGGCCCGAAAAACCGCACTGAGACGGGCTGTGGACATACGCCGATTTTAGCTCGAGGAATTAGGCAATTCTATCGAAAGGGCCTCGTGTCTCTTGGGTGCACAATTTCTCTGATCTATCATTCAACCCTGTCATCAGATGTCTCGCTAAGATCTTGATGTCTTGAAAGACCCAACTCGGATTTCATGGTCGACCCGAATGCAGTAGACTTCGCGATCCATAGTCAATTCGTGGGGAGCCCTCTTTGCTTGCTAGGAGTATTCCGGACCAGACTTCAGGGATCTCAATCTTAATATGGTGCGGCCCAACAGGTCCAAGGCTATGTATTCGTGCTGCAAACTGGCAGCCGCTACACTGGGTGCAGTATTACACTAACACCTCTCAGTACGAATCATCCATGGTGTAAGTTCGGGGGGACCTTCTCAGTTACTCGGCAAAAATTGTTGCGTATGTTTGGGTAGCCTGACTGGGGCGTCTAATTTCCAATAAAAAGGTGGGTTTTGACCACTGTTCTTAGTAATTACGTCGATCTCCTGACTTGTCAAATCGTTTGTTTTGACAGCCAACACTGTTTGATGTCATCCTCCAGTCGGCGTACCTTTGCCTTCCCTGGCAGCGCCCCACCCCCACTCAGCAGCCATATAGCTCAATAATAAAAACGTTCCTTGTAGTGACTATACGCGCCCTACGTGAATACAAATCTACGTTGAATGCGAAGACACGCCTATTACGGATATATGCTAGTATGAATGCATCAATATACGCTTACCCTATCAGGTTAAAAAGGCAGTACGAGCACAAATTTTTTTAAAAGTGGAAGATATCATGTATCAGACAGTAGAGCAGTCCCGCATAGGATTATGCGCCTTAGAAGTTGTCAAACCAACCATATACTGGGAAGGGTGAGCATAGATAGAACAGCAGTATAAAACATTCGTTCTGAATCGCTGTCGAGCACGGTTCGATCTGTGGCCCCACGAATTCGTCGAAAAACTCAACTTTGGTGTTGACCGGCCTTCGCATGAGCAAGATCGCGTACGATTACTTCCGCCTCCTCGGGGAAAATGATGCCACTGAATCAAATCTACAAACACAAACGGATCATAGATCGCGAATTGGCTTTGCGTGGGGGTGTCGCCGGGGTGCTTAAGGTGTTGGTATCTCCAATGGTTCCTGAACTGGTAGACTCGACGGCCCCTCCACTGGCAACCCGGGAAAGGGCAATATATCCATTGTGGGAGGTGCGACACTAAATGTCGTTTCAGCTCTTTCCAACGGCTGAACATCCCAGAGCAGGCGGGGCATTGTAAGGGGTTCACCGAAGAGGGTTGTAGGCTCTGCAGCGGGGCAAGCGATAGGAGCACCGGGCGATGCATGACTTGCCGAGTGACGATGAACGAGGCAAATGCGTTGCCTGCTTGCTCCTGTTCGAACTCTGGGGTGAGGACCAGCAGACCAGGTAGCAACCCTGGGTCCGACCCTACATCGTCCAATTGCAACGCAAAGGAAAGTTCCAACGCGAGTGCATGGCAGATACGAAGCCTCCTCGCCCCGACAAACGGCCTGAGAAGGTCGTGCCACGTCGCGCCGTCCACCGCACCATCGTGCAATTCGGCAGGGATCCCCCGCTCGTCGAAGTCGAGGGTGAGTTGCTCTACAATGGACAACACGGGAATAAGCGCGCTGCAGATCTGCACTACGGTGTCTATTTGTCAGTCGAACTGTTTGCATATCACACGGAGGCTGAAGCTTGACGTTCTGCCGTCTAGCCGCGGCTGGAGGTGGTTCGTGACTACAGAGACCGCGTTGTGATCGAAGGTAATCCTCGCATCGGTAAGCCTAAGTCTCCCTATTGCGTTGGTGAAATTGGAAAGGTGTGACAATGTAAAGGCGACTTGATTGAATAATGTAATGCTGAGTCGCTCCAGAAGAGGGCCCGTAAGCTGAGCAACTAAGCTTTCCAAATAGGCGTTAGTGCCTTGAAACGTCATGCGTTTGAGAGTGGGAAGCGTCACGGGAGTTTCTAGTGCGACGAAAAGTTCCCTCTCAGCGCTGGGACGGACGGGGTATGGGGATGGAGAAACCTATAGAAAGTTCCTCTAGTTGAGGAAAGGCTTGAAGACGTGTGACCAAGTGGCTAGGAAGAAAGTAGCCAGAGGCCTGGATGTTGGTGAGCGTGAGAGTGACCAGGGAGACAATGGAGGTGAGAAACAGCAATTCTTTGGGAAGATCAACGCCAAGTAGAGTGAGGCAGCGTAGATTGGGTGCTAAAAGTGTCGTAGGAAGTATCGGGCTCGTGCCGTCTTCGGCTCTGTGCGAGAGAGAGAGGTGTTCCAGTATTGGGAAGGACCCGTTTATGAACACAAGTAACTCGCGTAGACTCGAAGGCGGGATGCGGAGGTCAACTCGGCGTACGCGATCACGCAGCTGGAGCGCGTGTGACATTCCCAGCTTATCTTGTGCGCCGGTCGCAGGTACATCTTGGTAATCAACGAAAAGTGGCAAGAACGATAAATGGTCTAGCGTGTCCACTGTAGGGGTACCATTCGTGCATAAAGTATGCATACCTAGGTAGGATGCAAAGTCGTGTACGAGGTGCCTCCATCTTCGACAGATATGAGTGAGCTTGCACCACCCAAGTCGGACATTCCAATTATTCTCGTCATCCAGTCGATAGTAGTTGCATATACTAAGGAGTATATCATCGCCGAGCGTATCGAAACTTGTGTACCGTACACAGTACCCTGGTCGCTCAGATGTTGGCGGTGGCGGTGGCGGTGGCAAGTCCTATGACGAAGTTGGTGTTTGGGAGTCGTGGGGTATACGAGACTCATTAAAACGTACCAGAGCCCCGAGAGACCTAGGAGGCCGTAGTGCATCGTATATATGTATGTTAATGGAATGCGACGCTGGGCGACTCAGGCCTGTCCAGTTCTCTAACGGAAACCCCACTGTGGGATTGGCCGACGGGGTTGTTATGATGGGTCGCAAGCATCGATGATTTTGTCGAGTAAGGGACTCAGAGATGAAGGAAATTACTGGTTCTTTGTAGTGCCACTAGTTGCCTTGGATACAAGGGCTCCTAACGAGCTGTTCTTCCTCGAGTACTCCAGAAGTGTCTGGAAAAGTGTCAAAGAGCAAGAATCAGGACGGAAAAACGTGGCACAAACCTTTGAAGATCAGGAGGCCATTCAGCCTCCAGACGTTGCCAAAGCTCCGGTTTGCTAGTTTGGTTTCAAGGAACACACGGCCTGGCCTATCAACAAGGACGTAGATAGTGTCAGGGAGTTGGCGATCTACCCAAATATCTTCAATCGGGGAGCGGAAAAACCCAGGCGTAAATGCGCTCTCGTCTGCAGGCAGACCGAGGTAGAAGTGAGGGTTTTGCTCGAGAGAGATACGTGCACGGTCCTTGTAACGGCTAGAGTTCCAAAGGAATTCCGGAAGGGATGGTCTCGCGCTGAGAACCTCTGACGCGTGGATGAGATTATTGTAGATAACATTCTATAAGTCGACGCCTACGACGAACGATGACGTTTTCCGGGTCGTGAATGTTCGCCAGTGGGGACTGAAGGAGAACGAAGTTCGTGCTCGTTGTTGATCTCCATTCGTCCTCGAAATTCTGGAGACGCAGAGTTGGAGTGGGGGAGAGTAGCATGCGCACACGCAAGCGTCACCTCGTATGACCATGCTTTCCGGGCATTGTCTTTTCTTTTCGCTCGTTCCATCGTCACATCTACAAAATCCGCGGAATTGCTGCAAGAAGGGGTCAGTGGTGCGATCCTTTGCACCACCAGTGTTGTCACTCACTCAAGATAAAATCTCTTCGAGTATTTGCTCAACACTTGAGTCGCCTCTTTGAAGCGTTTTATCGCTTCATCAGTCACCTCCTTACCCGAATCAGCAGCAGATCGCAACGCGATGTCACAGACTCGCAGAGTTCTTGAAGAAGGAAGTATTAGAGAGCGGGGACAACACATGAAAGAACTCACTTTCTTAGCTCGGCATCTTTGCGTGCAAGGCTTGGCAGTGAAACTCGAGAGAGGAGTTGGCATATATAGATCAATTCCATCGCCTGATTTTGGTACGCTCTGCCAATGTTCCTTGCATGCTCGACAAACTCCAGTCCGCCATTTTGAGCTTCCGTCGGAAAGGTGGTGTAATCGGTCATTGAGCCGTTCGAACAAAGTTGGCCTCGAGGAGAAGGAACTGTTGCAGGAGTCTTGCAGGGTGGCGAGGCTCCTTCAATTAAACTCAGTACCAGTATGATCATGGCACGGGAAGTGGTCATAGAGGTCACGTGTGGCAACCTCATCCTTATTGTTCGTCGAACGACTGGTTATGAGTCTACTCTTCTTATACCCTTTCTTGATTTTGGATGTGCTGATGCCATGCCAAGGGCGATACCGACCTACGTGCGTCAGATCATGTTGCGTGAATCGACTTGATCTAGTGTGGCCGCAGAACTCATGTGCGTGCGATGTCGTGATGTGTCTCTTCTCCCAGATAATTACTGTACATGTGGAAGTTCGGAACGTAATGCGTATTGAATAGTAACACACATAGACGTTCATTCTTACCATTTTCCCGGGAAGGTAGGGACATATGAGGCGGAAAGGGACAAATACCTTCAAATCACGTACACCTTGATGCCTGCTTCCTACTGCGGCCCCATGGATCCGTCCAAATACTCGTCTTTTGTAGTTCATAAGCCTTCACTTGAACCAAAAAAATCGCCTGGGCCTCCCCGTAATTGAGGGAAATAGTGCCACTGATGATCTGATCGAGGATCGCCCATGGGTCATACGTCTCGATTAGGCTCCACTCAGGAGTATGACCATAATACTCGTGGTAAAAGAGGTGATCCTCTTGTTGCCAGTGCTTCTCGAATAAGTCGACACGATTTCCCCTCCAGGCGCAGTGCGAAAGTGGGCAGTGTATGAAGTACGGGACGTGTGTCAGTTCGTGTCTGTCACGCTCCTGCCAACGAGAGAACGACTTCGGGCAAATGTAGCATTGCCAGCGATTCCTCGTTGTAGCAACGAGTGGTGTGATGGTGCTCTGGATGGGAGAGGTCGGCGCGGGCAGGTTAGGCTGGGACTGGGTGTAGGCAGGATCCTCAGTGTCGCCCCATTGCCACTTCGGGTCAATGTGACACTGCCAGGGATTCTCCGTTGTCGTAACGGGTGGTGTGATGGTGCCCTGGATAAGGGAGGTCGGCGCGGGCAGAATGGGTGGCGACTGGATGTAGATAGGATCTTCAGTGTCGCTCCGTTGTTCGATAATCTATCGAGATTGAGATAAAACAAAGTGTAAGTGATACATAGCCAAAGCCAAAGAAAACTCGACCGACTTGGAGCGACGCGGAACACTGGTCGAAGGAGTTTCTGAATATATTTTGGAGGAAGTTGTTGCTGTTCACTAGACAACAGTTCATGGTGGGAACAAGAAAGAGCGCGAGCCAGAAGACGATCACCGGCACTGTGCCAGTCGCTCATCGCAATTCAAGCAAGTTATATACAGCGTCAACTTTAGGGCCAGCGAGTGCCAGTGCCCAGGTGCCTTCGGGCACTAAGCGTTTGGCAAGAACCGCAAAAGTTATGATAAGCTCCACACTGTGTCCATCCGTGGTGGGCACTTGTTAAGCGCTCTCGAACGCCGTAGTGTTAATTGGGCACTGTTCTCGGTCCAAGATTCAAGGGCACGTTCAAATTTGTCGAGAGCTTCTATCTCTGTCTCCCACCCGAGAGAACAAATCAATGAGTGTGGGGCCAACAGTACGGCAAGATCCGAAGGGGGTAGCGATGCTTCCACTTCATATGAAGGGTGTCACGGTCGTAGGACAATGTCGACGCTCTGAATCTTCTGGAATATATACTTGCACGTGAGGCTGCGCAATTTGACCCACCAATCAGCGCCCCCGTATATAAACTGCATCCGTAAATTGGTCTTGTCCCCCATCGCCATGAAAGAATCAAAACTGATTCCTCATCCAAGTCTTGCTGGCAACGCCATCGGCCCATGTTGCCACTGTGCCAGTGCCAGTGCCGGTGCCAGTCAGCCAGAGATGCCCTAATCAGGAACCAGAGGTGAGAAATAGATAAACGTCATAGTGCCAAGGAGGCTAGACGTGCCAACCTCATGGCGTTTCGGGGTACAGTAGTGCCCGTGTGGAAAAGGAAACAGCTCGGATACGGCCGGAGAGAGTGGGCTCACGTGGAGACTGACCATACTGACCACCCGTGCTACAACATAATGTCCTTTTTCCCCCACTGTTCCTGCATTAGTAGTGCCTGCAGTTATGAGGCCTGGCAGCATTCTTGAGGTGTTTCCTACTGACGCAGTGTAGGACTGTCAGTAACCATGATAATGGAGCTACTATACTGAAGTCAATATTCGGTTCCCCACCCAACCGCCGTCTCCGAATACTATTTTGGCACCAGCACGTATTCTTTAAATCTAGGTCTGGTTAAGGGGTCTCGCAAAGCGCAAGAACGCAAAAGTGAGACTCGACGACAATATTTTAGAGGCGATCCGTCATAAGCCTCATACTTATGCTTTGTGACTGCGATATAAAACACAATTCGCTTTTCTGCGTGGTATTGTGTTGCAGGTATCATAACATCGCGGCCCACTGGACCCGGACCGGTCAACGAGCACCTTAGCCCCAATTTAAAGTTCTACTCCCGGAGATACAAACGTAATGACTGTAACATCCCGCACCATTGCGGTTTTGCACTTCCCCTACCCGACATCGAGAACGCTGTCAGTACTATCATCAAAGAAAGGACTATGATCGACCTGCGCATAGTGTTTTGGCTGAGGTAATGAAAGCCAGGGACGATCATACCCATCAAAGATTGGTAATTTCGTACACTTCCTATGAACATGTGGGTTTGCTGCGTAGCGCAGCTTTGAAAGAGCGTAATGAATATGTTGTATCGAGCAGCCCGGTATGTGGATAATGTCCGTCAACCCCGACTGTGTTGACATCAGGTTTGGGATTCAACTTTCTGACGGCTGCAGTGGTTACTTGAGTGGTATTTTGGATTGCAGCAGTGCCATTAGTATTGCTACTCAATGACTGCGCATCGCCCATAGGACAGTTAGGCAAGAGCTGGATGATTATAGTGAGCCGGATGATGATAGAATGGTATTGAGCTGTAGGCACTGGGAGCACCGCCGGTTGTCGACTTACATTAGTCACTGAAAGCACTACTAACAATAGCCAACTTGAAGTTATAAAAAGACCTAATGAGTCCTATCTCTAGTCTCTCAGGCACCGACGGTAGGCTGGAACGTCTAGGTGTCGGGAGAAGCAAAGCACTCATTGGCAGTCGGGGAATCTTGTACGATTGTCGGCGTTGACTTGCAGCGAAGACCGCCAGAGAGCGGCCACTTTAAAAGACGGGGTCCCGAACACGCTCACAAAAAATGATTTTCGGCCTACCCGCGAAGGTCCCACAGATTATCTCAGTACTCACATGAAAATTTCTGCCGCACCCTCCACAGTCGCGGGGTTCAAACCATCCGGGCCAAGTAAAGGATGGCCTTTGGGGAGTTAATGAGCCAAAGTCATGATAGTATTAAATGGACCGTACCGTGATTCCGAGTGGTGTCACCATATCCTGGCATGCAGTGTGAACGAAACGTGTAGTAACTTGAATGAGTACGAGAATTGCAGTCGGTCCAGGGATCATCCCCAATTCGATTGTAGGTTGTCTTCCCATGCACCGGACGCGGTTTCTGGGATGGCTTGGAAAACAATTAGGATGCCATTGGACGCCGTTGGCCAGGTTTTAGTCCGGTCATTTGTAAGGTCCAGGCTTTCAATGCGTCGGCTTTAGCGCCAGATATTAAACTTGATCAACGCCCCATGACAACACCTCGTGACAAAGGAGACTAATTAATTGGGACCCATACCTTCACTTCTGCCCTCATTTTACCTGTACATCATCTTTCTATTGCTCGACGAGCTGAAGGTGAGACTACCATGCCAAAAAAAAAGAGCGGCCAATTCATGACCGAAGTTTAATAGAATTACAACTCGCGGAGCCCCAACGACCGTGATTGTAGGGATACTTCCCTAATCCTTGCGGTAGAAGGGCGCACTTGTTCTTCACGTGGTCAGGCACAGGCCTGTCAGGTCCGAGGCCAGGTTTCAGGCATTAGGTCGGAGGAATGTTCATAGCTAGGAATGTGTCCATAACCAAGCAAAATGACGTCTATGAGTCCTGCAGCAAACGTGTCGGTGACATTTACGAAGCTACAAATCAGAACAATCGCTGGATAGGAGCTGGACGTTGTACTTACCTGGACCCCCGTCCTCAGTTTCACAACGTGCAGGCACACACGATGTCGTGAGACCCCGTCGAAGTAGCATGTCGCGATATGTGATCGGAAAATTATGTGAAGGGACCCAGCTCCCACCCCAATCAACCCGCCTCAGAATCGCATGAACCATGCCATTTCTAGATCTCGTCTTGTAGCGTATTCTTGTTTTTGAACTTGGATGTTTTGATAAAGGCAATCATAAGGGCAATGCGTGCCTCGAGGTTGTTGTTATCCACTGGCAGATAATTGCAAATGGTAATGCAAAAGTCACGTGCATCCCGGCCTCACGCCAATCGTAACTCTAGAGAGCCCTTCACAGACGAGACATTTTTCTACATCACATCTATAGTACTTATTGCGCTCTCTTTGTAACCAATTCATGTCACTCACTTTACCTATTGGACCGTCGCATCACTTGCATGTGCCGTTTCGTTACCCATCTCCTATGTGGACTCCGGGGTTCCCTCTTATAGCTCAAGTATATCTATTTCATAGGCGACGGGTCTTTGTCTTGTCATACCAGAATATAAATGGATTTAGAAAGAAGAAGAAAAAGGAAATCGTAAAAGTATGCTCTTATCGGGATAAAAACGTAGCCCGTAAAAAAAATGTAGCTCGTACTAGTACACGCTTTGAAAAGAGGGGAAGCTATCTAGTACCAGACAGCAGATTAGTGCTACAAAGAGACTCGTGCGTCTTAGGGATGAAAAAAACAATAAAAACCAGCCTACCGTAAATACTGGGAGGGATGAGGAAGGACCAAGAGGGGGGGGAATAGAACATACGTTCTGCATGATCACCGTCAAGCCCCGTTCGATCTGTGGCCCCACGGATTCGATGAGAGACTTAACTTTCGGAGTTGGTTTGCCTTCATATGAACAAGATCGAGTGCGCATTTCCCCGCCACATCGACAGAAATGATCCCATTGTTGATTAAATTTACGAAAACCTTCGTGTCGTAGACGATGAATTCACTCGGTCCAGGGGTGCCTCCGGGTTGCCCGGAATGGTTAGTTTCCCAGTGTTTCACGAATACATTGACACGATTACCCCTCCACTGGCAATCCAGGAGGGGGCAATGTATCCGGTGCGGGAGATGCGACAACAGATGTCGGTCCCGGTCTTGCCAACGGCGGAACCGCGTAAGACAGGTAGGGGATTGACAGATATACCCCGAAGAACTACTGGTAGCACCAGGTGAGGTGACCAGGGTAGAGGAAGAATTGCCAGTGTCGAGACGTTGTTCCAAAGAAACCTACGGAAGTTTGATTGAATAAATGAAAACGATACGGACGCAAAGTCAAAAAAAAAAAGACTCCGGAATGGAAGGACTTAGGATCGAGGAGAAGAATGGCAGAGTCGAAAGTATAAAGGTATCCAAACCGGAGAAACCTACGTAGGATCCTATACCCCAAGATACATGAAAAACAATTTGAAAGAAGTTCGACTCACCCGATGTAACTCGACACACAAGCAGAAGTGTTTTTCAAGATAATCATAGAGTTCAGGGTCGACTTGGCATGAGAAAGTTTCATGAAATGGGCAAGTGTCGCTCATAGTGGAAGCAGTGTCGAGAGCGAGAAGATAAACTCACTGGCAGGAGATGAGGACGATGCCAGTCGTGTAGAGCAACGCTACATCCGCAGTTTTTATGGAGAAACCAGATAGTGTGGTGCGTCTGGCCCTTAAGGTTGGAAAGGCACGCCTGATGCGGACTTGTCCAGCGCCGGTGCCCAGCGCCTTCAAGGCGCGAGGAAAATCCCAAACTTGACGACCGCTTGGTTGCCTTAGCACTTACCTGCAATCTGGCCTCGTGTTGGGCTTCTGGGACACGTGGTGATATCCGGGCACAATTAAATGTCCTATTTGAAACGTGAAGGTTGAATATGAGAGTTTACCGGACGGTACGACAGAATCTGACAGAATCTGACAGAGGTAGCAAGGCCTCGATCCGAGGGTTGAGTGTCGTGGACACTGTAAAGATTACTTGGATATATACTAGGCGTGAGGCTGAGCAACCAATTGGTTGGTGGGCTGTACTAAGAGGAACGTTCAACCCTGTGCAAGGCAGTTAACCTGGCGCCGAACTCGACCAATCGTGACAATGCCTGTGCCTGTGCTCGTGCCAGTAGCCAGAGAATTTGTCCCGGTCGGAAGTCAGGGACGAAAGGAGGTAAAGCAGGTCACAGCGCCAAGGTAGATGTGCCGGCCTCATGTTGCGTTGGGTGTAGTTCCATCCGGCATAGAAGAGGCACCAGCTGGGATGTGATCGGACAATGTGGGCGAGGACCCGGGGGAGCAGGAATTGACGCGCGCTAGTACATCATAGTGGCATAACTTTTTTTTCCACAGCAATTGCCGCCCTGATGCTTGTACTGGATTGACGAACAGTACCCAGGCCGTTAAGATCGGCGCGTGAGACTTTCTGTTAGTTGCTGTCGAGAGTTGATACGGTCCGATTCGAGTTGGCAACTTGACGCCAACTCCCACATGTGAACACGTGACGAGTTATCAAATTGTCAAAAGTTCGATAGTTGCGTACTTTTCGCAAAGAACCCACGGTCCGGTCCGCTCTGGACCGGCCTCAAATTCAGTCTCCGCTTAAACACGACATGTGATTCTTTAGTAAATATTTTTAATCAAGATACAAATATGTTTATTAGCTAAAATAATTTACATAAACTATGAACTTTTTTTTTGTCTAAGTCGATATGGGAACGCGGGGGAGCAGGAAGGGGGCCGCGCGCCGCATTCCGCGTGGCCCCCGCACCCCACCCGTTTCCGCGCCCCTCCCATTCAGTCCCCCCTTTGCGCGGGGGGAGAAGCGGTGCTCCTCCGCTTTGCGCACAGGGGCGGCACACAGACCCCAGGATGCCGCCCCTGCGCGCAAAGCGGAGGCTGGGGCACCGCCTCCGGGTTGTGGCGCGCCCCCCGGTTCGCTTGTCCCCATGGTGCATACACGGGGGAGGGGCGCCGCGCACCCGTCTCCGAGCGGCCTCCCGTTCGCGCGTTGCCCTTGTGCGAACCCGAGGGGGAGGGGGGCGTTTCTCGGGGTTTGGGTGCGCTCCCCCGGTTCGCTTACCCCGCGGCGCATACAAGGGGGAGGGGGGTGCCGCTGCCGCGCGGCCTCCCGTTCGCGTGTCGCCCTTGCACGCGAACCCGGGGGGAGGGGGGGGGGGCGCTCAGGCATGCCCCGAGGCGCATACACGGGGGATGGCCCCGCTTCCGTGTCCCCGTGGCCTCCCGTTCCCGTGTCACCCCTACGCCCGAACCGGGGAGCACCCCTTCCCTTCCATGCAGCCCCCCTGAGCGCAGACGGGGGCGGGGCGAAGAAGGGTGAAGGGGGGGGGGTCTGCATGTCGCCCCTGCGCGCAGACCAGGGGAGGGGGGCGCCGCGCCGCTTCTGGGATTGCGCGCGCGGCCCGCCGCTCACGTGTCGCCAGAGGGGGAGGGGGTACAATGGGAGGGAGGGGAGCCCCTTCCCGTTCTCGCAACCCCCTCCCAGTCGCCCCCCTCCTTTTCTGCGCCACCCCGTTCTGTGAAGGTGGCGAACGGGGAAAGGGGGGTGCGCGGGAAATCCAGGGGGAGGGGTGCGCAAGAGGCGCGGGCCGCGTGGCAGTGGGGGAGGGGGGTTCTCGAGGGGGGGCGTGAGTGGCGCCCGGGGAAACGTGTGCCCCCCGCTGCACGCGGCCAACAAGGCACGCGGAAGGGTGGGCACGTGGGCGAGGGGGGAGGGGGCGCACGGGAGGAGGCTGGGGGAGGGGGCACAAGAGGAGGTCAGGGGAGGGGCGGCAAGGAGGAGGCCGGGAGGGGCGCGCCAACGGGAGGGGGGCGCACAGGTGGGGACGGGCGGCAACGAGGGGGCGTGGCACGCGAACGCCGTTTGCGGCCTCACGTTCGTGCACGCTGCTTGCACGCAAAGGGGAGGGGGGGAGCGCGGATGGCGCGTGGAAACGGAGGGGGAGAGCGGGAATATTCCCACGCATCCGACACAATACACTACACTGAGACGCGTTGTTTACGCGTTATTTGCTTTATTTTTATCATGTTTTGTTTTATTTTTATTTACTCTGGGAAATAAATATATGAAAGATTAAAAATAAAAAATAATCGGAGTTTATATTTGAGTGGCTGAAAATCGGTCAGAGCGGACCGGACCGTGGGTTCTTTGCGAAAAGTCAAAGACTAAGTTCGATCCGAGTTCGAGTTCGAATTGGCACCAGGCCCTAACTAGATCTAACTCGCGGCAACACTACCGGGCCGTCGGGCCGTTCACAACCGCCACCAAACACAACTATGCTGCAATCGGCCAAACAAATGCCAGTGTAATGAGGCAGACTTCTGCACGCCCCTGACGCCTCAGAGGGCACATTTACGTCTCTCTGCGCATCATTTGCAGGACGCAACGTTCCAGAACAAGCACCTCGTCCCGCTGCCATTGCTAAAGGAGCGATATCATCCCCATCACTGGATAGGCCGAGATCGTCGCGTCTTCAAGTCCCGTCCGTACCTCCCCTGGCTCTCCCGCTCCCATTCCCATTCCCATTCCCATTCCCAATGTCCAGGGCATATTGCTTCGACCTTACCGCTTCGCTTGTCACACGTCGCCGTCCCCTCGTGTTATACATTCAGCGGTTCTGAGGAACCAGGGTACTTCCTGGTTCCCGTAATCTGGTCGTTGCAGTTACTGCTGACGCGTGGTGCGGCTACAAATTACAGTGACCACTGCACGTAATTATAAGATTAGCCTGAAACAAATCTCATATTTGGAAGTTTGGCCAAGTAGTTGGAATTGTCAATCGCCATGATGACGGAGCTTACGCTAGAATCAGTACAGTTCTCCATCCATCCGACGTCACTAACACCGGCATCCGCAAATCAACTGAAGCAGAACGTCACGGTCGCGCCTCTCATCGGTGTCAGTAAACTACTCACATCTACGGCCGGACTTGTCTTTACGGTGACCGCTGTGGGAACCTATCTTACGTCTGCTAGGGTGAAGCTCTTGGTCTTCAGATACTTCCCCCTTTTGTCATAACAATACATATTTGAACTTGATCGAGCTTGATCCCTCTGACTCAATTCCTAATCTGACGCTCTAATCTATCCTTCCTAATCTGTCTAGTATCCTGTGCCCGTTAGTCCTGCCACAGCGGCTTCTAGCCCACCTGTGCCCTCGTTATACGTCTAGTATATTTCTCTTGACTTACCTCTTTGATAGCACTCACGAGTTACACAATCCAGGGCAGATACACCGTCCCCCGAACAGTGCGTCGACAAAAACATACCCTGATCCTCCCAAAACTCCACCCCCTTTTCAAATTCGCCTGAAAGGTCCGTAGGCAAGCCCTAAGCGTGCGTAGTCAATCCGAGGACCGGATGGTACGTATGCATTTATCTGTTGTAGATTTCTGCTACCCAACAATGACCAAGTATGACAACCTTTCAAACAGGCCGCACTGCACTTCTCATGACAGTGTTTACCTGAAAGAACCGTTGTATTAGGGTTGAATATCTTTGTACTGCCCAAGAGTTGAAATAACTTGGTGATTAGTGTCTTTTTTCGGATTTCTACAAGTACCTCTCCCATTTACCTAGAAGCCTAGCAACCTATGGGCCTAAGCCTTTATTTGGTCTCCAGGAAGTGCCACTTGATAGCATTGGCATCGGATTTTCTGTTCCCATCATACTCAGGCTGTACTTATCTCAGGCTACGGCTTGCGTAATAGGCTCACTGGCACGAGGCGGCCACGGGACCTCTCCATTCGCAAGAACGCTTCGTCGGCGGCACCAAAAGGTACCATGATTGGTTGCATCAACCTCCCTACCACAGGCCCGGGACTCGGAAAGATTTACCGAGGCAACCCGGAGTTATTTTCAATAACCACAGAAGTGCATGCTCCACGGAGGCACGGGATAGTCGTGCCATCAGGATTCGCGGCCATACATCCATACGTGTATTCAAGGTACAGCTTAGAGCTTTCTCCCACTCCCAACGACGTCTTGTTCGCGAAAACACCAGTAACACGACGGCAGGTCCATGAGGTATGCTCTTTGACAACCTATCGAGCGCGTTCTAGAGAGCGTCCGCATACGCCAGGAGGGTGGGGAATTATTCGTCGAGTAAGTGATTCAACCTTCCGAGGGCTGTAGTGACGCCGAATAGGGTCGGCGCTTCAGATAACGGCGGAGCGCCGTTAGTGTATTGCTTCTCTTGGTGAGACCAACCTCTGCTTTCTCAGGAACCGTTACTAGGTGTTGGTTGGGGAGTCCAAACGTTGGGGTAAGCAAAGCAGCAGTCAGGGTCGCCCGCACGTAAAACTTTCCGCAAGCATTCCGCAGACTATCTCAGACGATTCACGTGTAATTGAAGCACTCCTGTCGATTTCAAGTTCTGTCTGCGACCTCTCCAGCATCACGTGTGCCGCCTATGCTGAACAAATTATCCCCTCATTTAGCCTTAGGAGTTAATGCTTAAAGGACAGAGTCGCGATGTTGTTGAGCGGGTGTCCCCGTCTCCTAGCGTGCGGGTCGGGTTGACTCTGAAAGAAATGAGTAATGAAGGCGGGGTTTGTGGTCGTCGTAGGGGATCATTCCCGGTTCGATTGTAAGTTATCGCGCGATAATTTGGACGCTACTAATCCCGACGTCAGACTACTAGTAGGGCTGTTTGGATAGTCGGAGACCATAATTAGGGTCCCTGGGTGCGTGTCCTTGCAACTGGCCGCGATTCGTCCGTGTTGGTCGGCGCCAGATTTTTAGATCTATCATAGAAGCTGTGCCATTGCCTCATGCCTCACAGCCAACTAGACCAAACGAGAGCCGTACATTCTATTTGGCTTTCATTCTACTTGCCCATCTTCCCCACTACTGTATTACCCCGCTAGGAAGATAATCAGACTAGCGCGTTAAGAAGGGGAGGTAAAGCCTAAACTCTAGAAGCTGATTTCATGAATTATTACCGTAAACACGTAGACGCTATGCCAGGCGCTACACAAGGGATCAAGCACGACTTTTGTGATGGAATGGCCCCACACCATCAAAGTAACCCGTCGCGATAGGAAAAACGGCCTCGAGAACCTCTTTCCTTTCCTCGTCGACCTTCCTTTTGCGTCCCCAGAGATTTTTCCACGCCTCCAGCTTTCCTAAGTCCCTAGCCTTTCCTTCGGCAAATAGAAGTGCATAGTCTGCTGCGACATCAGTGGAGACTCTGCCGTTGGTGATCCAGTCGAGAATCATCTTTGAGGGATATATCTGGTACCCCTCCCGCTTGGGTACTGGGCCGCATGCGTGTGCATTCCAGTGCTGTCTGAAGAGGTTCGTACGGTCTCCCCTCCAAGAACAGGATGGGTATGGACAGTAGAGCGAACACGGGAGATGGAGTAGCAGGTGTCGGTCCCGATCTTGCCGGCGACCAAACTTCTTCCAGCATTTGGGGCAATACTGCCTATCCAAAGTAAACACAGTAGCAAGGAAGGGTACCTGCGGGAAGGTCTTGTACACGGGGTGTCAGATATAGGCTCTCGATCCTAAAGGAAAACCACGCTACCTGTTGGAAGCTATGATAGGAAGGGTATCGATTTAAAAAGGCGTCTTCGTTGCACCCCATGGACACGCGATATTCCTGGAATGAAAACTTGTCATGAACAACACAATCAGGATCCAAAGGAAGACCACGCTACCTGTTGCGAGCTATGAGTGGAAGGGTGTCGATTGAAAAAAGTGTCTCCGTTGCAATCCATGGATACGGGATAATATGATTGGGGATGAAAATCCTGCCGTGGACAACACAACCAGAATTGCGCACAAGGTCGGTATAATATCGCGGGTGACAAAGAGAATGGGCCTCTTTACTCTTGGACGAGCTTCGACGTTCGCAACTATTTATGTACGGAGAAGATGACGGTATCTCTGGCTCATCATTGAGAAAGGAACTGCGGTGCAGTCGCAAGTTTTTTGGTTCCATTCCAAGGATCGAGCGAGTTAGGTAATTTGTAAATCAAACTGAGGCAGGGTCTTCCAGTTGATATGCGTAGTCTTCGCGACGCGCCGGCGGGCGCATAACATCGTGAAAAAGCTCTCGTTGGAAAACCGTGAAGTCGCACGGAGTAACATGCTCCGGAGATACACGACAAAGGTTCTGACCAGGAAAGTGGAGCCTTTATCCAGACGTCGATCCTCAGAGTGTCCCACAGAGATATAGACTGAGAGCCGCGAACGCAGATCAGCGAAATCGGAGGAGGTCACGTTGATATGACCTTGCTGGTGGGATGATAACATCGTGGCTCAAAATTGGGTGTTCCTTGCTACTTGGAAATGGCGCCGGCGGTGCCAGCGTGCGTGCCACTGGTCCATTCACATCGCGAGAAAAATAGACGCTAGGGAAGGCGCACCTGAAACCCTCCGCCCACACGATGGCTGCAATATACACCAAATATAAGTTACTTCCACCTACCATATCCTGCGCTTCTTCCCATGGATTGTTTGTTGCAGGTCAGCTGGCCCTCGTCAGGTCGCAGCGTCTACCATGGGAAGTCTGTCATCGCGTTCACGTAAACTAGCCCTTATCTTTGCCGGTGCCTTGACCCTAGTCTCGTTGATTCGAGTCTTGAGTTCTTTTCTGATGGATAGTCCCGCCGCGCAAAAAGGTGATCCGCTCTGAATAGGGCTACCCGATAGAGGGGGACATAGAACAGTCGGCTATGCAGCCATTGACGTCGGGCCCTGTACCTCGAATCTTGTGCCATAATTCTAGTCGGCCCATTCAAGCGGGCAGCCGTTAGCAAAAAGAATGCAACGCCAGAACTACGTTTGCTCTCCTGTCATAAAGCCTCCGACTGAGGAGAGTGGCTCGGCGGTCAAGTGTTGGCGACAATGGTGCAGGGTATGCACCGAGGCATCGGAATCACTCGCCGGGCGAAGTGGCACGCATCTCTTGTTCGTTAATTTAGTGAGGCGTCGTGTAGTGCTACAGCCAGGTTCGAATTCCCTGCGTCTCTTCGTGCCTTGATGGACCTCCTGCTCGGCCAAGTCGCGGTGTGGTGAGGTGCCAAGTTCACGATGCGCTATGTACGCGCGACTCACATTGTGATATATGACGCCACTTAGTCTATACACCTTGGTGTGACACCTTTCATAATGGCAAGTTCAATACATTCGAATTCCTTGCGGCTGCAGACTGCGGTATCGTACTATTGATTATAGGCAATACTCTGAGTGAGAGTTGCCAGGACCGGGGAACACAAAGAAAGGCATCTGAACCGAGACTTGAAAGTGACATTAGCGCCATAGTACAAGCGAGTTGAAAACTGTCCTCGTAGCCAACAGTCGTGTCCTTCTTTTCAATCACAAGAACAACTTGAAACGTCTGTTTAATGGTACGAAGAATGTCCATAAGCTTTCGTGACCACATCGTGGCTTTGAAAAATATTTGTAGTTGAATCGCATCCAGTCTGTCTCATATTAGCTTCACAGATGCAGCTTGGTGGTAGCGATTGAGACGACAGCGATTTCAACCTCTGCCCAGGCTCGAAGGAATGACCGGGCTTTGTCATGCCGACTAAACGTTTCTCCCACATTTCTTGGTCAAATTTTGTGATTCGAGGTCATGATGCCTCAGTTTCGGATTTCAACCGTGGGATGACAGAAAATCGATGGAAGTAAACAAAGGAGTAAGAGCAAAGGAGTAAGAGTCGTGCTCTACGAGGATAGGGACCGACAAAACTGACCCCGAGTCACGCTTCGGGGGGGACGCGCACGCGCACGTGATTACTATTCGAGCTGTTTCATTGCCCGCGTTGACACAACCGGTACCCTTGGTTGGTCTTTTTCCTGATAAATACCCCATAAAATATTTCCGTATGGCGGTAAGATCGCCTTCTAGGGAGCATTTTATGTCTGATATGGGTTGTTTCCCAAACTTTTCGTGAACAGACTTAGTCGCAGTGAATCTCACCGCTACCACAACGCATGTTAATATTTCGCCCAGCTCTACTTACTGCGAATCGTCCTTTCCATGTGAAGACCCCAGGGAAAGCACTTCGGAAAGCTAGGGGAATACTTCAGGAGAACGCTCTTCAAAGTCTCCGCACCGTCCAAGCTTATAAATTATCGCTCCAGCTACAGTCACCTCACGAGGGTGGATTTCCAAGTATGGGTTGTCATATTCTTCTATACTCGATCTTATAGAGCGATAATGGGTCTAGGAAACCGCCTAAGGATGTGCAATAGTCGAAAGGTACCGCGGTCAAGCTCATTGCTCGTCCGCTCGGTAACAAGACGCCTTTTACCAATCGTCAGCGTCGAGTAATACTTGATCTGACTCCGGGTCCCGCAAAAAGAAAGCCACCCGCGCGGGATGCATACCTCGAATCTATGACCCCTGGTCGCGCGTTAGTTTAGCGCACAAGAACGTGCGCGGACGCTACAGTTCAGGCGCTGCGTTTGAGGCCCCGGTCACAAAAAGGCAGCCATCGGGACGTGATAGAAGGTGGTGTTGAGGTGCCAGTATTGCCTGAGGTTCAAGGTGAAGGAGTGCAGGCAGAGGATGATAATGTGATTAAGTACATGCCCCTCAGGGCTATTTGTGAGTCTGCTGACTTTCTCCGTGTTGTGTTTTACCGTGCCCATACGCGGTGTAGATCCACCATACACACCATATTTCGATTTGCCTGACCACGGACTCGTCAGCGCACAGTTTTTGAACAAGGCACTCACTCCCGGAGGACGACGTGATGGGCCGATTCTGGGCCGCCGCAGAGAAGGAAATATCGATAACAGGGTTACTCGAAGCTAGCGGCGTCGTTTATTCGCCGTCTCAGTGGAATTTCCCGACGACGACAAGTGAGTGAATGAAACTTACGTTTACAATTGCTCTCCTATAATAGACTTCCAGGTAATCCCCACTGATTCCCCAGCCCCTTCAGAAAGCTTCGCGGGTTGGCCGCGGCTTCTAAACAGGGCGTCAACGTTCAAGCAACGCAACCTTCTGGGCGCGCGAGTACAGGTACGCTTAGAACCGTGTTGCCATCACGTCCACGCACCGCAACCACATCGGCTCCGCGTCACACGAATTCACTAGCACCCTCCACTCTTTCGAAGTTTGGCCAGGCTGCGCGGAAGTCCCACTTCTTCGGCGTGCTTTGCGAAGACGTCACAAATCCTCCCTCAGCACGCCCAGAAACTGCGACAGGGGGCATAATTTCAACGTGCACCGCGCCTGCTCCGCTAACATCATGCATCCCCACGCGCTCTGCTTGCGCCTACCCACGAATGTGAAGAGAAGAGTAAATGAGACGACGAGGGCCTAGGCTGGGTCAAAGGTGCCACCTGGAGAGAAGAGGTTTGTTCTCAATTTCGATTGCGTGAAATGTGGGGCCGAAGACTTTATGTGTGACATATAACCACTTCACGATTTTGTTTTGTTTTGTCGTCTTAATGCAGAGAAGTATGGCGCATAATTTATATAACCGTCGTTGTGACCCCAGTGAGGTGGTATATGCGCTCTTTTGAATGAGCGATCGTCGATCTAGGAAACTGCTGCGTGCTAAGATCAAGTGACCAAACCCAAGCCTCGGCCTCAGGGACAACCTGAATCAGGTAAAAGCAGACATGGTACCCAATGACAGACCACGGTAGCTCAAATTAACTTCTAGAACCCGTACAGAATGCACGGAGACGAGGCGGAACAACTTTGGCATGACATTCAGCTAGACACTGTGGGAACACCTGCTCGTTATACACACGTGTGCTCTGTCGTCAATACGTCTGTAGTCAAATTTGAGCTACCAGGGAGAGACAACGGATTTAGACAATTGGAGAGGGATTTCAAGGTCAGGGAATGTGTGTAGGTAACGCAGAGGAGGTCGGTGAATGGAATAGGTGCACGTGGGAGAAGGGCGCCGCCTGGAAGAGCGGCAAGGTAACGGTGTCGAATGGGAATGCGCAAGGGAAAACGTGGTTACTATAATGTTGAGCGGTTGTGGGCGGTCCAGGGTCCGCGCGGCTGTTGTCCTTTACAATACACATAAAACGAGCCCCAATTCCCACACTTTGAGCCAAAGGCCAACAGCCTCGGATGAATGAAGAAGCTCGCCGAACGAATCACGTAGAACGGCGCAAGTTGAGGTTGATGAATATCGATGAATACCTGCGGAGATCGTATTGTCTGACTGACCGGAAACTCGAGTGGGTACTGTCCCAAGTCAGAGAGGGCCAAGCTCTGTTCTTCACTATTTCTTGAAATGATGCTTCTATCATACTCCAGAACATAGGCCACGGAACATGATATCGGGTCGTTCACCGGTGTCACGTCCGTATGAGGAAGATGGAAGGCCAATTTGAAGTGTCGCATTCTTCCGACTCAGTCGTTCTTGGTGACGAGACGTTTGGACTTCGTGGCACGCGCTTCACGTCCAGCGAGTCGTCTCCAGACTTTGCGTCGCGGTTCTCGTCTCAACCCGGCATCGACAATACCACCGCTAAACAATGGACCATCTTTCTCTAACACCAATAGAATTCACGGTATTTTCAAGTAAGAAAGTGTCACTCCTAGTTTGATACCTCTTCCCGTGTCGCTGCTGCTAATGTCATCAGATATGTCTGCCTTCTCTGCCGGGCCAGCAGGAACTGCACATTACGCATAAGGAATGCCAGTCATCTGGAACTCTAGGACAGATCCGATAAGGCAGGTAAGGGGGGATACCCATATGTGAAGGGAACTCTGTAGGGGGGGAAGTAGCCCTACGTTTTCGCCGTCCAATGAATTAGGCGATGCAGGCTTGCTGTACCATAACCCTGTCCTTGGACGGGAGCTGGAGTAATTTGGGGTTCCAACAAAGCGCGTTGAATTCGGGCGCCCTGTTCGCATATTCCAGCACCGCCCCTTTTCACATACGACACAACTCCGTGGGAAGCGGGGTTACGAGGGGGTTATTCCAGCCATATCGTCGACGAATCAGTTCTTCTTTCCCACTCATCAAGGACCACCTGTGTACCCACCCCGATTGATCATGAAGCTGGCACGCCATATCCCCCTAGCCGAACCTCCCTCTCACGACTTCTGAACTCTGATCATCAAAAAAAAAAAATCACTGCCCAATCGGTGAGTGTACTGGCACTGGCACTGGCACTGGCACACTAGTGTTCTGAGCTCGTGATAGAACCACCACTAGGTGCGCTCTTCTGTCATTTTCCGCCCACCCCATCAGCTGTAGCCTGTCAATACAACTCGCCTGCACAGCCCATAAGACGAGAGCTCTGTGTTCTCCAGTACTTAACCCGGTGTCTAATGTGGAAGTCCCATCCCTCCCACCCCCTTTCAAGGGTTCATACCCCTTATCCTCCTATCGTTGCCGAGACACCTCTCCTGGGAGAGCGGCTATTTTCTTCCCCATGTTACACTTTTTCCAAAAAATCACGCATTCCGTGGCACCACCGCGTGCGGGAGGAGACTGGTGGGCACTTAAGTGCCTCTGGTAATCGATTTGGACGTTCAACATTTTCATTAGATCCCTCTATCGGTGCCATGGCAAACCACTGGCACATGAGTAAGGCGATGGGTGCCGAGGGTGACCCAAAATTTGCAGTAGCACGAACATAAAAACCCGTCTATTCGCATGGGTGGTGTCGCCTTCCTGGTAGCCCCGCCAATTATACGCAGCTATGGATGACTACAGCAGTGACCAGAGTGTCTACCCGAACGGCTATAATTTTTTTAGCCCAGGCGCAGTGAGTTCGTTTTCTCCTTTTTTTGAAAGCTGTGTAAACATCGCTTTCATAGGAAGGACTCATCCATGAGCAACATCCCGGCTCTGCTCCTTACAGTACTTCTCATTTACCCGACCCCTTCCTCACGGCTGGGGGCCCGGATTTCGTCTCCAGAGGAATCCTGACATCCGATTATCCGACTCGATACCCACCCCAGCCCACACAGTCTTTCGTAGGGACATTTCACCCGGGAAACCCCATAGTTGGACACACTTTTCCGGTTTCCCAACATGCCCCGGCACAGTCAACCTTCCTGCCAATGGGCTCTGGCGCCCCTTCTGGCGCTTCTATCCCGCCAGGGAATTTCCGTGCTCCTCCCCTGCACGCAGCGTGGTCTCCTGCCCCTCCCAGCTTCCCGTCATACTACCCTCAGCCGCCAATGTCTTTCGCACCATACGGGCGAGCTGACATCCAAGTGGTATGTGATTTTTCGTCTTCCCGCTGAGTGGGGCGACTGACCGTCTGCTGCATGAACCAGCCGCACCCGGTCTCTGTGCCGAGCATTAACCCTACGGATCACGTCCAGCCGTCAGATACCACTCTGGTGCTTCGCCAAAGCAGAGCCTCCGCCGCCCCACCGAATGCGGACCCATCCTCATCGAAACCCTTTGTCTGTCCATTCCACCACTGCGGCGTTAGATTCGGCCGTCTGCAAGAAAGAAACAGGCACATACCATCACATCTTCCATATTGGATTGGTTGCTCGTTTGGTGCTTGCACCTGGAGGGGGTATCGTCTCGATACCTTTAGAAATCATTTGCGCAACGAGCATCAGATCACCGGGCAAGACGGACATGGGTACCGGATATATGACCCATGGCCGCTTGTGGATAGGATCATAAAGAACCCCATTTCGATTGAGGACGCAATACAACTCGCGATTGCAGAGATCGAAGGAATGGCCCCAGCGCCCGACGGGCAGGAATAGTCGGAGTACTACTTACCGATTCAAGCGCTTCGGCTCTTGGTCTCGGGCGTTTCGATTCCGGCTGTTCCTACTGTAGTAAAGTGACGCTGTATGTGCGTCATTTATTCTCGGCTTACTTTACATAGTAGTTTTTTTTTTTTTTTTGATTCCATTTCTGTGCGCCTCGGGGCACATTACCCATGTAGCACTTGGCTTTAGGTATATTTGCGCTGGTCAACATGTATGTTCCGTAGTTTCCTTTCCTTTAATCTTATGTCCCCCCCACTCCCTTGAAGGGGAGTGGCTTAGCTTCTCGTCAAGCGTGGAGAGTTACGGGGCGTTTGTGACGCCGCGGCGTGAGGTGCCTGCCGATCCGTGTCTTGATCGATGATTTGCATGGCATGCTTCCTACGTCTTCCGTCCCTCCCTTCCATATCTTGAGTAGACCCGTGGTCGAGTCCGGTGAGTCGTGGGGATGGGTGTGGTGAGAATGGGTGTGTGGGCGAATTGTTCGTGTTTCTTGCCGCAACTCTTGTGTGTCTCCCCTATGCGTCCTCTGCTCTCCGTCTGCTTCCGCTTCCCTACATACATAGTAGTTTACTTGTACGAGTAGTATAAAAGGAGGCTTCCCCAAAAGAATAACAAGTCATTTTCTTCCCATCGCGCGAACCCCGGTTTCTAGCTCGGACCTCGCGTGCGCTCGGAAAACCACCCCGGTTCACGTCTTAATAAAGTCGCGCGGGCCATAACCTCTCCAGGAGGATCCCTGAACGTTCGCGTGCGTGTACGATTTCGTCTGAAGGACGACCTGTAGCCTCCAATCAGAGGCAAGCGCGACTTGTATCCGTTCCGGCGCTGTGTCCGACTTACTGTACGATTGCCAGAGGCTCTTACAAAGCGTCCTGACTCGTTTTTGTAAAAAAATGATTGATATTATCATACTTGTATCGGCCTTAGAATGGTATCGAAAAAATACTTGTCACTAAAAGTCCTGTGTGCCCGTGAGCGAATCGACTTCGTTCATCCTCGCTTGTTCTCGCGTCCTCGCATACTCTCGGTCACTCGCACGTAACCGCTTTTTGACTTCGGCCAGGCCCTTAACCTCATCAGGAAAGGAAAGAAGAGCTTCCAGTGGTGAGACCCTCGTTTATAACATTCCACGCTGTAAGGTCAGCCCGAGCGCTGAGCCCGAAATTGTACATTCGATTATCTCGGCCACCCTCTTGTGCCTCGTGTTACGCTTTTATTTGTACCTTACCCTTTTCGCTTAGTGTCTCGTCCAGTTTTCTCCTATGCCACTCTTTCCTTTTCCTATACCTTAGCTTAGTGGCTACATGTCTCTTCTGCATATAGGAACTACTGTCCTTGCCGAATACAGAGAACAGAAGGGAGCGCTCGTGTCGCCCCAGTTTCCCCCTCTTTTAAACCTTCGCGCGTGAATTCGAATCGAGGCAGGCCCAAACGAGGGCACTCGAAATCGAATCTACTCGACGTCATCTCGCTCGTTCTCGCCGCTTCGAACGGCATCGCTTCGAATCTTTTCTTTTCTTTTCTTGTCTTGTCTTGTCCTGTCTCTCCTCCTCTTCCTCTTTCTCTTGGGGTGGAACACCCTCCGCCCTCGAACTCACACTAGGACCCCTCAGCGTTCTTACAACGCCGGTGTAAGGACTGTGTCTTCACTGCGCTCGACACAATGGACTTTGCAAGGTTCTCGATTACTAAGCACTACTGTACACTGTAGATCCTCCTAAGCTCGCTTACGAATACTACGAACATCTCTCTCGTCTCGCGTTAACGATTTTCGTCTACGTCTCCGTCCGTGTCCGTGTCCGTGTCTCCGTGTCCGTTCTGTTTCCTATCTTTCTCTCAATAATATCTATCCTCTCCTTGGGACGAACTCTATTTCTCGCTACACCGGGATTCAAACGATGTATAGATAGCGAAGGAAGGTGTAAGTAGATTACACGTGCTTTCCCCTCCACGCTACGATCACGACGATCGTAGAACTTCTCTTCGCGTTCAAGTCCCATTCTGGAATGCTCAAGATGCCAGACGCACGCCTGGATTTCAGAGACGAGTACTATAAAAAGGACGACCTCGTTACCTCAGTCGAGATTACCTTTTTCCCCTTTCCTATCACTACTTTGTCCGTATTCGCGAATCCCCTTTCTTTTCTCTAAAAGAATATAGCACCGTCCCGGCCTGACTCATTGGCATCGGCGCACACGCCAGTGTTACAGTAGGGTCCGTACAATAATACTATGTCGTCAGAAGAGTTTTTTTTTTCCATATCCATTATTATACCTCCCTATATTACATATCTTATGTGGAAACTTGCTGAACATATTCTATGCAGAGGTTCCCGTCCTATCCGAAAATCACTATGCGGTAGATGCACCCGCCGAGTTGCGTGATAGATTTAATTGATAGTTGCGCCCTGTGGACGAGTGTACGGTCGGTTCCCCCAGTCCCGAGGTCAAGTTTGATGAGGCGTGCGGCTATTATTCCCCTCGCGATGTCAATTGGTATCAGGTTCGCTTGAAGCTCCCTGTATGGTTATCCTGTTATTGGTCCATCTAGCCTAGCCTGAGATCTCACGGTGAGGTCGAAAAAATTCCGGGAAAAATAAAAATAAAACAAGTCATCGCGCCTATGGCATGGACGGACACGTGAGTTTGTAACACGTGGACGTGAGTACCGGTTAGCCGGTTAGCCTTAAGCCCACTTGACTTGAAATGAGACGAAGGTAGATCCCCATTTTGAGTACACGCAAAATGATGGGCCTGCGGCCTGGCGGCATATAGGGCACGGACAACATGGGTGTGTTTACTCACGCTCGTTCTGAGGAGCCCTCCCCTCGCTGGGGTCACGATGACCTGTTGAGCCATGCGCTGTATGGCGGATGATATTAGGTCGGAGGCGCGGAGCGGTAGTTGCGGACCCACGAACCACGTTCGGCCTCGGGGGCTTGTCTCGTACAAGCCCGACTAATTTTTGGAAATTGCCCCTCAGGGGCATGCTCATATCCGTATCATTTTCCTTGTGTCTCTTATTCCTTTCATACTTTACAGATTCGGAACACTGCCTAAGGCAGTTATGATGTATGTATATTACTACTATGATTTCATCTTCCCGAATGTTCACGCGCATGTACAATTTCGTCTAAAGGACGAATCGTTCCCTCGAATCAGAACAAATGCGACTTGTATTCGTCTCGGCTTGATGTCCAACTTACTATACCCTTGCCCGAGTGTTCTTACTAACGTTCCGATTCTTTTTTGAAAAACGTCTCATATCATTGTACTTGTACTTATATAACAAAGCCCTGAAAGGGCCCCAGAATGTATTGAACGAATTCCCGACTCAAAAACTCCGTTTGCCCGCAAGTGAATTAACTTCGCTCGTCCTCGCTCACTCTCGCGTCTTAACATCTTACTCCCTGTCACTCGCACGTGACCGCTTCTTGACATCGGCGCGTGCCCTTAACCTCGTCACTGTACTGCTCCACATTGACGACAAAACAAACAAATGAGAATTCGTGACACAATCATACATCGAACATAAAGTCTTCGGCCCCATCTTCTACGCAATCGAACTCGAGAGCAAACTCCGACTTTGCGGGCGGCACTATTTCGGCAGCGCGAGTATTCGTCGTCTGCCTCGCGCCGCTCTTCACACTCATAGACGGGCGCAAGGAAGCAGAAGTGGCAGGGCGCGTGGGCATGCGTGATGTGATAGGAGCAGGCGCGACGCGCAATGTCGAAATTACGCGGCCTGCTGCGGTTGCTGGACGTGCTGGGAGAAGAATCCGTGACGTCTTCTCCGGGCGCATCGAGGGAATAGGGGCCACACGCGCAGCTTGACCACGCTTCGAAGTGGAAGGTACTGATTGCTTCACTTGACGCGGAGCTGAAGTAGTTGCGGCGCGTGGACGTGATAGTGGCACAGTTCTAATCGTGGCCGTATTCACACGCACTGAAGGTCGCGCTGCTTGAACGTTGGCGCTCTGTTTGGAAGCCGCGCTTAACCCGCGAAGCTTACTGAAGGGGCTAGGATCATCTATGAAAGGTTAATATGAGGGCTAACTTGATACGTCAGTCGCATTCACTTGCCATCTTCGGGAAGCTCAAAGAAGTTCCACTGAGACGGCGAATCAACAGCGCCGGTAGCTTCGAGTAACCCAGTGTCGTCTATATTTTCCTTCTCTGCGGCGTAGAATCGGTCCGTCACATCGTCCTTCGGGAATGAGTGCATCATATTAAAAAGCTGTGCGCCGACGAGTCCGTAGTCAGGCACATCGAAATGTGGTGTGTATGGTGGATCTATACCACACATTGGCACGGTGAGACGCGACATGGAGAAAGTCGGCAGACTCACCAATAGCGGTGGGGGGCATATACTCAATCTCGTCGTAATCCTCTGCCTGCGCTCCTTCACCTTGAGCCTCAGGCAATGCTGGCACCTCAATATCGCCTTCTATCACGTCCCAATGGTTGCCTTTTGCGACGGGGGTCTCAAACGCAGCGCCTGAACTGTAACGTCCGCGCACGCTCTTGCGCGCCGAACTAGGAAGCAAGGCGTGTCCAGGGGTCATAGATTCGAGATATGCATCCCGCGCAGGTGGCTTTCCTTTTGCGGGACCCGGAGTCGGGTCAAGTATTACTCGACGCTGACGATTGGTAAAAGGCGTCTTGTCGCCGAGTGGGCGAGCAATGAGCTTGACCGCGGCGCCTTTCAAGGACTGCACATCCTTGGGCGGTTTCCTAGACCCTTTATCGCTCTATAAGGTCGAGTTCAGAAGAATATGACAACCCATACTTGGAGATCCACCCTCGTGAGGTGACTGTAGCTGGAAGGGTACTTTATGGCCTTTGACGGTGCGGAGACTCTGAAGAGCGTTCTCTTGAAGTATTCCCCTAGCTTTCTGAAGAGCTTTCCCCGGAGTCTTCACATGTAATGGGCGATTCGCAGTAAGTGGAGCTGGGCGAGATGTTAACATGCGTTGTGGCAGAGGTGAGAACCACGGCGGCCAAGTTTAGATCTGCTCACAAATAGGTTGTGAAACAACCCCTATCAGACATAAAATATTTCCTAGAGGGCAATCTAACCACCACACGGAAATATTTTATGGAGTATTTATCATGAAAAAGACCAACGGTCGTGTTAATAGCGGTCACGTGTGCGTGCGCGACTTATATCAGTCCCTTTTTTATTTATTTTCAAATCCATTTGAGTGGCCCTGGCACTATTACAACACGTTCACTCCCTGTATTCCTTTCCATCCACTTATTAAACTCCCACTTCACAATAGAACTCTGTCGGTCCCTATCCTCGTAGAGCATGGCTCTTACTCCCTTGCGACGATTGAAATCCGAAACTGAGGCATTGTGGGAGATACGTTTAGTCGGCATGACAGAGCCCGGTCACTCCTTCAAGTCTGGGCAGAGGTTAAGATCGCTGTCGTCTCAATCGCTACCACCAAGCTACATCTGCGATGCTAAGAAGAGACGGACTGGATGCGATTCGGCTACAAATATTTTTCAGAGCCACGATGCGGCCACGAAAGCTTAAGGGCATCCATCGTATCATTGAACAGGCACTTGTGCTTGCGGTTGAAAAGAAAGACACGACAGTTGGCTTCGAGGACAGTTTTCAATTCAATTGTATTATGACACTAACGTCACTATCAAGTCTCGGTTCAGACTTTCTTTGTAGAGTTAGCGCTCTGGGTTCCCTGGTCCTCGCAACTCTCACTAAGAATATTGCCTATAATATTACACTGAGGTAAATAGACTAAGTGATATCATATATATCAAAGTGTGAGCCGCACATGCGCGGCACATCGTAAGCTTGTCACTTCACCACACCGCGACTTGTCGGGTTGAGTAGGAGGCCCATCGAGGCACGAAGAGATGTAAGCGATCCGAACCCGGCCGTGGCACCGCACGACGCCTCACATCAACACTAACGAACGAGAGACGCGCGCGACTTCGCCCGGCGAGTGATTCCGACCTCTCTGTGCGCATCCTGCACCATTGTCCCCAACACTTAACCGCCAAGCCACTCTCATCAGTCGGAGACTTTATGACAGAAGAGCGGCAGGTTTCTGCATGGGATATGTAACATAGGGTTCTGTTACCCCGAAGTATAATAATGTATGTGAAATAGAACTCTTCTGGCGATATATTATATTGTACGGACACTAAACTTCGCTATCTATACCTCGTGTGAGTCCCGGGGGTGAAGTATTATAAACAAGAGTGCTCACCACCGGGGGCACTTCTTTCCTTTCCAACCCCAGGGATCCTCTACCCATTCCTGCCTGCCGAACACTGGGGCCATGTTTTCGACATGTACAATCGCGAGTTGTTTTGCGTCCTCAATCGAAATGGTGTTCCCTACGATCTGATCCACAAGCGGCCATGGGTCATATATCTGGTGCCAATGTTCGCCTTGCCTGGTGGTCTGATGTTTGTCGCACAAATGTTTTCTAATGGTATCGTCTCGATACCCCCTCCAGGTGCAAGCACCAAACGAGCAACCAATCCAATATGGAAGATGTGATGGTATGTGCCTGTTTCTTTCTTGTAGACGGCCGAATCTAACGCTGCAGCCGTGGACAGGACAGGCAAAGGGTTTCGATGAGGGTGGGTCCGCATTCGGTGGGGTGGCGGAGGCACTGTTTTGGCGAAGTACCGGAGTGGTATGTGACGGCTGGGCGTTACCCGTAGGGTTAATGCTTGGTACAGAGATCGGGCGCGGCTGGTTCATGCGGCAGACAGTCAGTCGCCTCACTCAGTAGGACGATGTTAAATCTCATCCCACCTGGATGTCAACTTGCCCGTATGGTACGAAAGACATTGGCAGCTGAGGGTCGTATTGCGGGAAGCTGGGAGGCACCGGAGACCATGCTATGTGCCTGGGAGAAGCACAGAGATGCCCTGGGGGGATAGAAGCGCCAGAAGGGGCACCAGAGCCTATTGGCGGGAAGGTCGCCTGTGCCAGGACATGTTGGGAAACCGGAATAGTGTGTCCAACTACGGGGTTTCCTGGGTAAAATTTCCCTACGAAAGACTGTTCGAGATGGCCTGAGTATCGAGTCGGACGATCGAATGTCAGGATTCCTCTGGAGACGCCAGCCGTGAGGAAAGAGTTGGGTAAATGATAGGTATTGTAAGGAGCAGAGCCGGGATGATGTTCATGAATGCGCTCTTCCTATGAAAGCGGTGTTTACACAGTTCTCACAAAAAAGGGAGGAAACGGACTCACTGGGCTAAAATGATGATAGCTGTCTGGGTAGACCACCTGGTTGCTGTTGTAGTTGTCCATGCTGCGTATTGTCGGCGGCGCAACCGAGGCGAAGACATCACCTATGCGGATAGACGGGGCTTTATATTCGTGCTCTTCAATCCCACTGCCTCCTTGCATTCCCTGCTACTGCAGCTTTTAGGGCACCTTCGGCACCCACCGCCTTGCACCTGTGCCAGTGGTTTGCCATGGCACCGATAGAGAGGGGGTCTAATGAAAATGCTGAAGGTCCAAATCAGTACGATGACCAGAGGCACCTAGGTGCCCTCAAGTCTCTTGCCGTACGCGCTGGTGCCACGGAATGCGGGATTTTTGAGGGAAGAAAATGTAACATTGGGAAAAAAAAAAAAAGGCCGCTCTCCCAGGAGAGGTGTCTCGGCAACGATAGGAGGGTAAGGGGTATGAACCATCAAAAGGGGAGGAGGGATGGGACTTCCACACTAGATAACGGGTTAAGTACTGGAGTACACAGAGTCCTCATCCTTTGGGCCGTGCAGGCAAGTTGTATTGGCAGGCCACAGCTGATGAGGTTAGCGAAAATTGACAGAAGAGCGCTCGCCGGTGGCGGTTCTATCACGAGCTCAGAACACTAGTGTGCCAGTGCCAGTGCCAGTACACTCACCGATTGAGCAGTAATTTATCTTGATCAGGGTTCAAAAGTCGTAAGAGGGAGGTTCAGCTAGGGGGATTTGGCGTGCCAACTTCATGATCGGTCGGGGTGGGTAAACAGGTGGTCCTTGATGAACGGGAAGGAAGAACGCTGAAACTGATTCGTCGATGATATGGCTGGAATAACCCTCTCATAACCCCGAGATGACTTCCCACGAAGTTGTGTTGTACGTGAAAAGGGGCGGTGCTGAAATTTTTTTCCAAGTTGGACCCCCCCTGCGAACAGGGCGCCTGAATTCAACGCGCTTTGTTGGATCCCCCATTTACTCCAGCTCCCGTCCGAGGACAGGGTTATGGTACAGCAAGTCTGCATCGCCTAGTTCATTAGATGGCGAAAACGTAGGGCTACTCCTCCCCCCCCTACAGAGTTTCCTTCACATATGCGTATCCCCCCCTACTTGCCTTATCGGATCGGTCCTAGGGTTCCAAATGACTGGTATTTCCTATGCGTAAGGTGCAATTCCTGCTGGCCCAGCAGAGAAGACAGACATATGATGACACTGGCAGCAGCGACAGGGGAAGGAGCATCAAACTAGGAGTGACACTTTCCTACTTGACAGCACCCAACGCGGGCCAGGTAGTCAGCGTCGCGTATCGCAAAACCATCACAACCACTGGCCTTTTTTTTGGCGCATAGCCGGTTCGTCCATCATCGTGAGTTCTATCCACTGGTAGCAGGAGTATCTTCAATGAGTCCACAGGTTTCTCCTGGAATAAAATGCGAGACTACCGTGAATTCTATTGGTGTTGAAGCGAAATGGTCCATTGTTTATAGGTGGTATTATCGATGCCGGGTCGAGAAAAGAACCGCAACGCAAAGTCTGGAGACGACTCGCTGGACGTGAAGCGCGTGCCACGAAGTCCAAACGTCCCGCCACCAAGAACGACTCGGAAGAATGCGACACTTCAAGCTTCAAGCTTCAAGTTGGCCTTCCATCTTCCTCATACGGACCTAACACCGGTGAATGTCCCGATATCGGGTTCCGTGGACTATGTTCTGGAGTATGATAGGAGCATCATTTCAAGAAATAGTGAGGAACAGAGCTTGGCCCTCTCTGACTTGGGACAGTACCCACTCGAGTTTCCGGTCGGTCAGACAATATGATCTCCGCGAGCATTCGATATTCATAACCTCAACTTGCGCCGTTCCACGTGATTCGTTCGGTGAGCTTGCTCATTCATCAGAGGCCCTATGGCTCAAAGATTGTTGCTCCTTCCATATGTGTTGTAAAGAACAGTGGCCGCGCGGACCCTGGACCGCCCACGGCCGCTCAACATCATAACCACGCTTTTCCTTGGGCTTTCCCATTAGACACGTTGCCTTGCCGCTCTTCCAGGCGCCCTTCTCTCACGTACAACCTTTCCATTCCCCGACCCCCTCTGCGTTACTTACACACATCCCCCGACCTTGGAAACCTCCCTCCAATTGTCTAAATTCATTATCTTGCCCTGGTAGCACAAACTTGACTACAGACGTATTGACGACAGAGCACGCATGTGTGTAAAGAGCAGATGTTCCCGCAATGTCTAGCTGAATGCCATATTAAAGTTGTTCCACCCCGTCTCCGTGCATTCTATACGGGTTCTGAGCTACCGTGGTCCGCCTCCAGTCCGAGGTACCAGATGCAGGGTCCGAGTCTGCCTTTACCTGAGAACCATTGGCTGTGTTGTCCGTTATTTTTTCCATTTGGTCACGTGATCTTAGGACGGCAGCAGTTTCCTATCGATGACTGTTGATTGTTGATCATCCATTCAAAGAGCGCATATACCGTCGCCGGGTTGCATTGGCAGTTAAATTATGCGCCATGCTTCTCCACATTTAAACGAGACAAAACAAAACAAAATCGTGAAGCGGCTATACATCACACGTAATGTCTTCGGCCCCATCTTTCACGCAATCGAAATCGAGAATAAACCTCTACTCTTCGGGTGGCACTTTTGACCCAGCCTAGGCCTTCTTCGTCTCCTTTACTCCTGTCTTCGCATTCGTTGGCGGACGCAAGGAAGCAGAAGTAGCAGGGTGCACGGGGATGCGTGATGTTAGCGAGCAGGCGCGGTGCACGTTGAAATTATGTGGCCTCTCGCAGTTCCTGTGCGTGCTCAGGGAAGGATTTGTGATGTCTTCGCAAGGTACGCCGAAGAAGTGGGACTTCCGCGCAGCCTAGCCAAACTTCGAAGGAGTAGAGGGTGCTAGTGTCTTCGTGTGATGGGGAGCCGATGTGTTTGCGGTGCATGGACGTGATGGCAACACGGTCCTAAGCGTACCTGTACTCGCGCGCACGGAAGGTTGCGCTGCTTGAACATTGACACCCTGTTTAGAAGCCGCGGTCAACCCGCGAAGCTTTCTGAAGTGGCTGGGGAATCAGTGGGGATTACCTAGAAGCCTAATAGGAGAGCAAATGTAAACGTAAGTTCGTCCCATTCACTCACTTATCGTCGTCGGGAAATTCCACTGAGACGGCGAATCAACGACGCCGCTAGCTTCGAGTAACCTCGTGTTATCGATATTTCCTTCTCTGCGGCGGCGTAGAATTATCCCCATCACATCGTCCTTCTGGAATGAGTGCCTTATTCAGAAACTGTGCGCTGACGAGTCCGTAGTCAGGCACATCGAATATACTGGTACCTCAACACCACCTTCTATCACGCCCCAATGACTGCCTTTTGCGACCGGGGCCTCAAACGCAGCGCCTGGACTGTAGCGTCCGCGCACGCTCTTGCGCGCCAAGCTATGGAGTAACGCGCGATCAGGGGTCATAGATTCGCGGTATGCATCCCGCGCAGGTGGGTTCCTTTTGCATGATCCGGAGTCGGATCAAGTATTACTCGACACCGACGATTGGTAGAAAGTGTCTTGTCGCCCAGCGGTCGCGCCACGAGCCAGTCAACAATCGCACTTCCTTAAGGACTCTTCACTGTACGAGGTCGAAGTTCTGAGGGAGATGGGAATCCATATTAGTATATCACTGTCGTGAGGTGTCCGCAGAGGTACCTTATGAGTCTTGACATTGCGGAGACTCTGATGGGCGTTCTCCTGTAATACGCCCCTGGCTTTTTGAAGAGTTCTTCCCGGAGACTTACATGTAAAGGGCAGTTCGCGGTGAGAAGCGCCGGGTGAGAGGTATGCTTCGTCGTGGTAATGGAATTCACTGCAGCCGGGAATCAGCAATGTTTTCACAGTAGTGAAGCTTGTGATTCCTGACGCCTCGGTGCACATGGCGCACCATTTTTCCCAATACTTAACTGCCAAGCCACTCTCCTCAGAGGACTTGGAGGCTTTGTAACGGAAGAGTGGCAGGTTTTCATAGACGAGATATGTAATATAGGCCCGGGGTTGTGTACCTCGAGGCGCACGAAAATGGATATGAGAAAAGGTTCATCTGATGACATATTGTTACATTGTGTGGACACCAGCTTCGCTATCTACACTTCAAGTGAGTCCCGGGGTGGAATACTATAAACGAAAGTTCTCACCACTAGGGGCACTTCTTCCTTTTCGACCCCAGGGTTCCTCCAACCATTCCTGCCTGCCGAGCACTGCAGCCATTCTTTCAACCTCTGCAATTGCCAGTTGCTTTGCGTCCTCAATCGAAATGGTGTTCATTATGATCCCATCCACAAGCGGCCGTGGGTCATATATCTGGTACCCATGTTCGCCTAGCCCAGTGGTCTGATGCTCGTTGCACAAATGTTTTCTAAAGGTATCATCTCGATACCCCCTCCAGGTGCAAGCACCAAACGAGCAACCAATCCAATATGGAAGATGTGATGGTATGTGCCTGTTTCTTTCCTGCAGACGGCCGGATCTAACGCCGCAGTCGCGGGCAGGACAGGCAAAGGGTTTCGATGAGAATGGGTGTGCATTCGGTGGGGCGGCGGAGGCACTGTTTTGGCGAAGTACCAGAGTGGTATGTGACGGCTGGGCGTGACCCGTAGGGTTAATGCTTGGTACAGAGATCGGGTGCGGCTGGTTCATGCAGACGATCAGTTGCCCCACTCAGCGGGAATATATAAAATCACATACCACCTGGATGTCAACTCGCCCGTATGGTACGAAAGACATTGGCAGCTGAGGGTCGTATGGTGGGAAGCTGGGAGGCGCAGGAGACCACGCTAGATGCAGGGGAAGAGCACGGAGATTCCCTGGGGGGATAGAAGCGCCAGAAGGGGCGCGAGAGCCTGTTGACGAGAGGGTTGACTGTGCCGGGACATCTTGAGAATAAACCAGAAAAGTGTGTCCAACTACGGGGTCTCCCGGGTGAGATGTCCCTACGAAGGACTGATTGGGCTGGGGTGAGTATCGAGTCGGATAACCGAATGTCAGGATTCCTCTGGAGACGAAATCCGGGCCCCCAGCCGTGAGGGAGGGGTTGGGTACATGAGAAGTACTGTAAGGAGCAGAGCCGGGATGTTGCTCATGGACGAGTTCTTCCTATGAAATGGCAGGTAAGACGTTTGCACTGGGAGTTTGCACAAAAAAAGGAGAGAACGAACGCACTTGGTCTGGGCTAAAACGAACAGAGCTGTTCGAATGGGCCATGCACTAGTAGTCACTGTCGTAAGGGTTGTCCACAGCTGGCGGTGCGACCAGGACGGAAACGCTACCTCGCTAGCGAGTAGACAGGTTTTTATATTACAATAATGCCCTTCAGTTGCACAGCTTCCTACATTCCTAGCCACCCTTACCGATATAACCTTTATTAGGGTTCAGAAATGTTTGATTGGGTAGTTCAGTTGTCGCCATTTATTTGACGAGCCAATTCCAAGTTCTGGAAGGGGGGGACAGGAAAAAATTGGTGGTTCTGAACGAACGGGAGGGGAAAACACAACTAAAGCAGCTAGGCCAAAAAGACGGTTGTAATGCGCCGCCCGTAACCCCGGGGTGACTCCTTACAAGGGTGGGTGCCGGCAGTGTTGAGAATTTTTTCCCGAGTTGGATCTACGTACCTGCGCTATTGGGCGCCCAGATTCAACACACCTTGTTTGAAACTTCCATGAACCGGCTTTTTATCCTGCTCCCCCTGGGACAGGCTTGTGGTACAGCTAGCTGATGTCGCCCAATCACTGGAAGGCGAAGAAGTGGAGACACTCCCCCCTACAGAGCCCCCATGTGTCGACTCCACCAGCACGTATATATATTCCTATAGGTCGCCTTATCGGATCGATTCGGATCCTGGGGTTTCAAATAGCTGGCATTTCTTATGCGAAAGGCGCAGCTTCTGGCTAGATCGGCTAGTAGGGAAGGATGACTTTTCTGATGACAGCACCAGAACCAGTAGAAGCAACAGGTATGTCAAATTCAACAGCACCCAATGCAAGCCAGTAGTCAGTGCCAAGTGCTGAACGATCGCCCTTATCACTGACTTTTTATTTTAGTTTTGGCGCATAGCCGAGTTGTCAGTCCTATCCAGGGGAGCATCGATAACTCGAAGGAGACCGTGGGTTGTTCCTTAAAGAACATGTCCAAACTGTGAGTCCCACTGCCGTTTTAATCGTGTTTGAGCTAGGTGGTTCTTCGTTCAAAAAAGGAGTTATCAATCCCAGGTTGAGACGAGAACCGAGACTCAAAGTCTGGAGACGACTCGCTAGATATGAAGCTTGAAGTCCAGACATTCCACCGCGAAGGTTGAAGAACGCGAGACTTGGCCCCCTATCTTCCTCATTCAGACCTAACACTGGTGAACGGCTCAACAGTTTGTTTCATGCACGTACCATGAGGCGGCCCAAGACTCAACCACAGTTTACCAGATGAGCAGGGTATGTCTTATGTTGGAGCTCCATGCAGGTTAACATGCCGTCCGTCTTTGTTTAGATTCCCCACTCGTCCAACTAATGCTCTCCTGTAGAATCCTCACTTCCGAGGGACAGGGCTTGGCCCCTTTACAGTAAGTTGGAGCAACACCTATTCAGATTCGTGGTCAGAAAATACAATCTCCGCGAACATCCATCACTCCAACTTACATCGTTCTATGTGATTTTTTCGTGGACTTGCACTCAGTAGAAGCTACTGTATGGTTCTGAGTCAACACCTGCGAATTGTCGCTCATTCGTCGCCCTGTGTAATTGATACAAAGGAGTTGTAAAGGACAGCAGCCGCGCGGACCCACAGACGGAGCGCCCACAACCGCTCAACCCACCTTGCCGCCACTCTATCGCAT
This sequence comes from Lactarius psammicola, assembly GCA_025769895.1. NCBI lineage: Eukaryota > Fungi > Basidiomycota > Agaricomycetes > Russulales > Russulaceae > Lactarius > Lactarius psammicola. Next base: position 18,571 of record WTXK01000093.1, on the reverse strand, counting down.
CTACCCTTTTCATTCCCCAACTCCGTGCTCACCTCTGCGTATTCTCTTTCCTTGACCTTGAGACCCATTTGTCTAGACCCGATATCTCACCCCGGTAACTACAAACATATTTGACTACAAGGCGCAAGACAAGGCGCACATCCTTCATTTATTCTTTATCCACGCGAATGATGACCAAGATGATGTCACATAAAAATCAAGATTCTCTATGAACACCTGCTCCCCATCGAACATATGCCGGCGTGGCGTCTCTCTCTTCTCAGGTCGTGCCCATCGCCACCATAACTGTGTCTGCTTTTTTTTTTTTTGGACCAGACTGCGCTTGCTTGCATGGTTCTCGCACATCTATTTTACGGTTCACGTGCTCTGTCCTTCCTCGTCTGCGTTCTCATGTCCCATTCACTTTAATCTCTGACGGCACCGTTTATCTCGACTGCACGCCTCACATGGGGCCTTCTTGCTTCCTTTTACCCCATGTGTGCTCCTATTTGTCTTTTTGCACGCTTTCATTTTCGCACACGCCCTCAGTGCCTATACGGTCCACCCGCGCTAACACCTCATCACTACTCCTCATTTGATCCGTTGTCCGCGTCTGCTTCGTTTCGCACGTTACCTTTTACGGTCTTCCATTCGTTTTCACTCATCGATATGGTACCTCCCCCATGAGAATAAGCACACTGCGTGAGAATAGTGCCACCGCATCCCCGACTCAGAGTATTCAAGTGAGGGGGTCCTCCCACAAATCCTAATGTGGGGGGCTGTAGCGGGGAACTTCATAAACGAGAGTAATATTTTTTTTTCCAATTCATATTCCGGGTTGTGTGTCTAAGACAAGTACTGGTCGTCCGCAGGCATGAAGAGAAGGAAATAACACTTTCATAAGGGGGTCGTTCAGAAGAAGGTACCATGTCCGAGTCATGAAGTAAGGTCGAGACTTATTTACATCATTCGTTAGTCGGATAGTTTAATGGTACTATTGCACTAAATGAGGAGATCAAGTCATGTAAAAATCCTATCGTTCCAGAGTCAGTGTAGGGGTCCCTGGGAACCACAAGGGGAGTGGAGGCCGCAGGTATGTCAGCGGATGCCATGAGTAGCTCCGCTCCTTTTGGGGTCGCGAAGGGTTCAGGTAAAGACGTGTGGTGGGGCTGATGCCTAGAGCTTGGTGGGAGGGGCCGAAGAGAACGCAGGCGCGGATGATGTGATGGGTGGTGCCTTCGTCCTCCCCGCAAAGCGAGAGTATTTCCGGGAGCCTTTCAAGTTCTTTCCCTTCCGGCCCCAGGGGTCAAACAATAATTCTTGCTTGTCGAGCGATAAAGCTATGTTCTTGATCCATACGACGGCCAAATTTCCCGCGTCTCCTATCGAAACGGTGCCTCCAGCAATTCTCTCTACAAGTGGCCAAGGGTCATACAACTTGGACCCACTTTCGTCAGGCACCTGGCTAGTGGACTGGTGTTCGCTGTGCCAATGTTTTCTGAAGGCATCAAGACGATACCCTCTCCATGAACACTCGTCATGTGAGCAACTGATCCACAAAGGAAGATGTAACGGCAGGTGTCGTTTTCTGTCTTGCGGACAGCGAAACGGTTCGCGGCAGCAAGGACAAAGCCAGGTGCGCATGGGTGGTCTCAATGGGTGCACGTCCAGTGGGACGTCGGAGGTTCTGTCTTGACGAAGTGCTGGAATGGCACATGATGGCTGGACATGGCTAACCCTCGATGCGAAGACTGGCTGGACCACGCAGATGAGTCATCCGGCTCGACTGGAATGTAAAATATCGTGCACCTGAATGTCCTGTCGTGCAGGTGATACGGAAGACATTACCAGCCGAGGATCGTATGGGGGGTAGCTGAAAGGCGCAGGAGACCATCCTGGGCTATGCAGGGGAGGGGTACAGAAAGACGGCGGGGAAATAAAAGCGCCAGTGGGGGTATCGGACACCATAGGGCAGAAGTTTATCCGTTCCGAGACGTGGTGGGGAGTCAGAGATGGGTGTCCAACCGGGTGGTTGCCCTGGTAAGGTGGTACGGTGGAAGGGGGTTCGTGATGGAATGGGTATTGAAGATCAGCTGTCAAAATTCCCCTGGGCCTGAAATTTGAGTCTTCCGGCATGATGGGGGCGTAAGACATATAAGAAGGACGGAACCCAGGTTGTTCGTGGTTGCCGTACTCTTCCTATGAAGGGGAACGGTGTTCGCGCCGTTTGCGCAACAAAAACGGCGAAGATAAACTCACCCGACTTGAGCTAGGATGAGAAAAGTTCTTCCAGGCAATGCCAGTGGCCGTCCAGTTACCATTGCAGTGGCTCATGGCCGCGTATTACTGTGATTGTGGTAGATGGCATGGCCGGGGTCAAGAGAGGACTCGCACATACACATATATACCAACGGCAACTTGAACGCCACAGCCACCTAGAGTTTCCGGCTAACGCAATTTTGTGGGCACCCTTGGAACTTAATCGCGTTGCCTTCGTGACAGGGTTTTCACTCTTGAACCATGGTCGCGTGAGAACTAAAAAAAAGGCTGTAAAGAGTGCGCCAAAACCCGGAATCAGTACTATGCGATGAAGGGATCCCGTTTTCGGCGTATTGATTTGTCGCCTGGATTGTTTTTGTTTCGAGCGCGTGATGATGCACGTCCGTGCCGCTTATCTGTGAGGCGAACATAAACGCGGGTTTTTCTTTTTTTTTTTTTTAGAAAATTTGTAAGAGTGTCTGAGAGGCGGGAGGAAGAGGCACCGCCCAGTGCCCCAGGAGAGGGGTCTCTGCAGCGATCGAGGGGGTATGTGTAACGCCACCACAGGGGCATTAAGTACGACGTGTACTTCAAGTCAACTGTCAGGGGTTCTGGTAGAGCGAGTCGGGTTAGGACTCAGTCCGGTGATGAATAAGAGTCGTTCTAGCTTTGAAAGCTTTATCGACCTTAGGCAGGGAAAGCGAGGCTCAGGCACGAAGGTGAGCAAGGGACTTAAGCACGAAGGCAAGTCGAAGACGATTTCGTGAGTACTGATGTGGTTTTACACAAGAAGTCAGAACTACCGTACAAGCTAGGTAGTGTACGACTTATATACATGTACATGGTGTTTGGTTATACCAAACACATGGCGCAATCCTAGGATACGGGTCCTAGTGAGCTTATCGTACTATGAGTCATATCGAAAGTACTAGTAGTTTCCGCGGAGTCACGCGGGACTCTGACGTCGTCAGCGGATTCTAGAAGTCGTAAAACCTACCGATGGTACGATCATGGGGTAGGCGCGAGATAAGGGTCGAGACCTGAATCAAACCGGATCCTAGCCGTAAACGAGTCACAAGTCGATCGATGGAATGGAAGCAACAGAAAGGAATAGCCAAGCGATGAAAATGGTAAAAGTGAAAGTTCGTAACAGTATGGGGGACATCAAGCCGGGGAAGAAGCGACGGAAACTCAGCGAAAACCCCTGAGGTTAAAACACATCCCCCACCCACCAAAACATAGAGCCCTTGTACTAGAGGCTGCGCTGGAAAATTCTATGGGCACGATGTGGTTGATGGGGCCGTATTCGATGGGGCTGCAGTTGATGAGGCTAACGATTAATGGCAGTAGGATGCACCTGATCGCGGTCCTAGTGTGAATTTGAGCACCAATATACCAGTGCCAATACTCTTACCGATATAACGCTTATCAGGGCTCAGAAGGTCTGATAGAGTGGCCCAGTGGGTGCCATACAACAAGCCGATTCCAAGTTCGGGGGGAAGGAGTAAATCGGGGTGTTTGTACGAATAGGAGGGGAAAACAAATTTAAAACAACTGGGCCAGAGGCGGTTATAATGCGCCGCCTGCAACTATGGGGTGGCTTTTTTCAAGGATGGGGTGTAGGTGGAACAGAAGCGACGTTCTAGGGGGGTTGGGAATCATTTCCGAGTTTAGACCAACGTACCTGCCATTGGGCGTCAGATTCAACACACCTTGTTTCGAACCCCCATAAACCGGATTTCTTCTCCTGCTCCCCCCAGGGCATGCCTGTGGTACAGCTAGCTGACGTCGCCAAATTTGCTGGGAGGGCAAAGACGTGGAGCTACTTCCCCCCTCTTCCCCCCGTGTGTCGACTCCACATATATCTATTCCTATTGGTCGCCTTATCGGATCGGTCCTGAGGTCTCAAACAGCTGGTATTTCTCATGCAAAAGGCGCACCTCCTTCTGACTAGGCCGGCTAGCAGAATGGAAAAATATTTCTGACGACAATCCCAGGCATCAGTAGAAGCAATAAATAGATGTATCCAATTCGAAAGCACCCAATGCAAGCCAGGTAGTCAGTTCAAGGGCTTAACGACCACCATTACCACTAACCTTTTTGGTGTGCAGCCGAGCTGTCAGTTCTGTCCAGGGGTAGCATCGATAAGGAGACTGTGGGGCCTGGTTTTTCCTTAAAGAACATATGTCCCGACTGGTGTGAGTTCCATTGCTGTTTTAATCGTGCTTGAGCTAGATGATCCTTCATTCGACGAAATTATCGATCCAAAGTTGAGATGAGGACCGCGACTCAGAGTCTGGAGACGACTCGCCGGACGTGGAGTCCTAACTTGAACGTCCCGCTACAAAGAAAGAATATTACATCTTCTTCATACAAACCTGACACTAGCGAACGACTCGATATCATGTTCCGTGGCCTATTCTCTCCTGTAGAAGCCTCATTTCACCAGGATTAATGAGGAACGAGACTTGACCTCCCCAATGACCTCAACTACACCCAGAATCCCCGGTCAGCAAATACGATCTCCGCGAGCATTCTTCAACTTGCCGTTCCACGTGATTCGTCCGCGTCTCGCTCATTCCGCAAGCAACCCGACGCATGCGGGTACAGCTCAAAACCTGGGACTTGTTGCTTGTTCATCGTCGTGTGTATACTGCGAGGGGAAGCCGCGCAGACCCAATGGAATTACTCAAACATCAACAACCACGCCTTCGGATTCGACACGTTACCTTGCCGTTATTTTCACACACCTACCTATTTCGTTCCCTGACTCCATACCCCCCCTTGCGTACACTCTTTCCCCCTTATTCTTTGACCCTGAACCCTTCTCCTTTTTTTTTTTTTCTTAAAAAATGAAAATCCATTTACGTGCATCTGAAGGTACAAGATTCTATGTAGCACGTTAATCTGACCCTTCTACTCTCTAGATTCGGTATCTCGCTCTAGTAAACACCATATAAAGAGCATATGTTCCATGGTCCCGCTCGCGAACTATCTACAAGCTCCCGATCAATTTAAGCAAGAAAAGGAAATGGGTGCAATGAGTCGGAGCGGGGGGCGTGTCCCAGGCCACAATTAGAACACCTGTGCCAACACAAAGCCTCACCCCACGTCTCGATGTGCAGTCATTGCAGGATATTAAGAAGACGCTTCTGAACCACGGGTCAAGGACACGCCAATTTTACATGCAAGCACGAAAGGTCGCCCTCAGGACTACCCTCTCGAGGTATGCAGAGGCGGCTGATCCGGGCTGAACGACGAGGCCGAGTCGGACAAGGACGCGGTAACATCGCGGGCAAGCACGAAAACAATCTGCGAAGCCTCATAGGCATCATCAAAGCGGCTTACGCTCCACCTCGATCTGGCGCGCAACAGCGCATCAATTCCCTCGACACTTGACGCAAAGCCGCTCTTACAGGAGCGGGGAGGCTACACAAGGAGTAGTAGAGAAATGTTCGTTTCGGAGAGAATTTGGGTCAGTGATACAAACTGAAGTGCTACATAGGGTTCTGTACCCAAAGGCGCACGGTAATAGATCCGAAAAAAAAGAAAAGACAAAAAAAGCAGATATTCTATCGTTAGTATTGTTCATGAGATACGGTAGTACGTCATTCGTCATAAGAATGCCTTGGGCCTGCATGCGCCAGAGTCGAGCATAGTCAGATCCCTCCCGTTTCAATAGCTCTTCGTGAGTGCCCGCCTCGACAATCAACGAATCGTTCATATATCTGTTGACAAGTTGTCAGCCAAGTCTGCGCATATGAAAGATAAACAAAGATAAACAGACAAGATCAGATCAGCGTGACGTGTTAGATTCCCAAACCGGTGCGTCGAGAATATCATCGTCTTGTTCCCTCGCAACTCCCGAAGCCGTGAGAAGAGATCTAAAAAGACGGTCCTTTCAACACGAATGAGACGGATGCAACGCTGCGAAGATATCGCACCGTGTTCAGCAGTGGGATCGAGCGACGCGCTTGGCTCATCGAAGAGCAGCAACCCGACGCATTTCTCCGTCGACAAAGAGCGCATGAACGTCCTCGCTACGGCAAGTCTCTGCATTTGCCCGCCGCTCAGCCCATGGTCGGTCGAAGTATCCATGAAACCCCGCAAACGCCCATGATCAACTTTCCGACCGAACAGCGTCGTTGTGCCATCCGGTATCCCGGAATATAGATCACGCACGGGCCGCTCAAGGTAGGTGTCAAAGCCATCTGGGAGTCGCGCGATCAACTCAGACGCGCCTCCCAGACGCGCCGCCTCCTCGATTGCGGCATCGTCATGTGCCCGACCCGGGTCACCAAGGGCGATGTTTTCCCTGACCTGTGATCGTACGTTGTTGGCAGGCTCGGAGACGGTACGCGGGTATATGAACTTACAGAGAGGGGGAAATGAGTATAGTCCTGGAACAGGATCGCTAATGCGCGTCGGACGTCCGCCAGACGCAATGTCTTGATGTCATGTCCGTCAATGAGGATGGTTCCCTCTGTAGGATCGTATATCCGAGCAACCAGCTTGAGTATTGTGCTCTTGCCAGATCCGTTCGTACCAATGATGACCTGGGCGCAAGGGAGGATGAAGCACGTTTATTTATATCGTATGCTTGGACGTACGCAAAGCTGGCCGGGATTGACTCTAAAGGAAATGTCACGTAGAGCATAATCTTCGCTCCCGGGATACCGGAACGAGACATTCCTAGGGACCGGGAATAAGTGCTAGAAAATCTACAGAAATTCTATAAAGTACCTGAATTCAACAGCTATTCCGTCGCGTATCGATTGTTCGTTCTCCGGAAATGGTGTGGTTCCGTCTGCGACTGTGTTTGCAATATTGCCGACCTCATATAGTTGCCTTAGGGCCGACAATCGATCGGACATGTTCCCCGTTTGCTCTAAAAGCATTCTCACGCTTCCCATAAATGAGCTTGATGCTTGTTGGACGAGATGAAGGGAGGCAAGAGACACCGGTATCGACAGGGGCTGCCGGACGGCTCGGAGGGTAAAGACGATCTGAAGGCATCTGAGATCCAAGCGTGAAGAGACCAATCCACGGACATACCTGGGGTAACTCACCCAGCGGAAGTCTGAGAAGACGCATAGGCCGGAGGGCGTCATAAGTGAAGAAATTAGTGTATATCGACCAAAAGTCACTGGCACGGCCTCCTAGTCGGTCAACCAGGGTACGATATTCTACAAAAGAGTCAGTTAGACCCACACTGTCGTAAAGGATTTGACGCACACCTGCTGTCAGGTGTTCGGTAAGGCCGCCTGCGACAAGTTCCTTGCGATGTGTGGAATGGCTGATAAGGCGCTTAAGGCCCTCCATCCTGATGAAATCTTCGTCGCGTGTGGTGGCAGCCCAAGCTGATGACATCTTTCAGCATAAGTCGAGGCGGGCACCAAGGGCACGTCCCACCTCCACGTACGATCATTCCGTCCGAGAAACTGAGGAAGGACGTAGCATCGCTGGCAAACGAAAGGAGACAGAGCAACAGCCCGTCACTCTGCTCTCGGAGAACGCCAAAGAGCACGGCCGTCTGAGAAAACATGCGGAGGAGTGTAGATCCGGTATGAACTAGGTTCATGATCGCAACCCATGGGACAGTATTCTCCCCCCTTGGGACGAGCGCATCGATCTGCGCCGATACAACAGGGTCATCCCAGGTGGGGACGTCGAGGCGAGCCATAGCGTGGAAGATGTGTGCTGAATAGAACCGTTTGATACGCCCATTGAGGGCAGTAGAGACCCTTCTCCCTGCATAATGGAGAAGGTGGTCGGCCACCACGCAGAGTGCTCGCCCCCCGGCTATTTGAATGAGGAAATGTGCGTCTACGGTGCGATTATCGACGGCGGACTGGACCTATAGAGAACTCAGCTGAGGGAGATTCGAGCGAATCCGGTTGTTCCAAACTCACAATGTCGAGCAGGTGCCCATAGAACCTGGAAGAGACTTGAGTAATCCTGGGTAATCTATAAAAAGAGATACGTACCATATATTCAAGGCTGGAACCAGTGAGCTCGTTGCCATGATTGCTACGTAGAGCAACAGCAGCGGCCATGCTACAGTGCCCACATCACGTATAGTCCTCCACAGGTAAGGAAGATCATTCAACGCCCCAACATACTCCTCAATTTTCCACGAAGTAGGAAAGAGCGACAGCTTGGGGTCGCGCTCTATGTAGAGGTCCCACACACCGAGTTTACGGTGCTCGACAAGCGTTTCATTTTGCGGGTCGAAGGTGCCCCCTTTTCCCTTCCTTGAGCGACGGCGGTTCTTTTTCATGCCTTTGAGAAAGGAATGATAGTGATGTGATGACAGAAAAAGTGAATGGGCGATCTGTGTGGGCCCGGGACTTGAGAGTCATGGAAATTGAACCACATGTTGACTACAATAAAATGGACGCCCATTTCGGGTTGGTGATGTTTGACAAAAACAACTCATTTTCCATCTACTATGACGTTGCTCACGAAAATCACAGCCTCATAGAACTTTCGCGAGTCCGAGTTTGTATTGACGATAAGCAATGTTCGATGCAGAGAGGGGCATTCACTGTTTTGATACTGCCCCACACCCTCCGTCAGTTCAACCACTATTACAGTCATTGTAATTTCCACAGCCATCACCGGATCACCGGTCACAATTTCGTTTTTTTGAACGAATAACACGTATAGGATCTATTGTCTAGCTCATGGTCATCGCATTCCGCCGTCACCGCGTACGTGAGCCCGACGGATCCCACGTCGGCGTAACCCCGAAAATTCTAGGCTTACAACGGCTAAACTCCGGCGCGTACATCACGAAACTTATTTTGTGACGTGAAACGAACTAAACAAAAAAAGGGGGGAAAGGAACGCGAAAAGCAAAAAAAGGACGCGTTGGTGTACGAAAGCCCCTCAAGCGAGTAAGTGGTGTATGACGTTACAATATAAGCAAACCCGAGATCCTACTTGCTCTGCGGCAGCAGTAGTGGCAGAGAGAGAGGAGGGCGGGATATGAAGTGGTACGTGCGTACGCATACATAGAGGGAAAAGACGAGAGCATGACCCGTCCATCTACAACGCTCATTGATGAGAAGGGCTAGTGAGTGTGCTTACTACTTAGTGAGTACTACAGATAAATGGATAAGGCGTAATGTTACAGTATGGTGGACTGGTGATCGTTCGCTCTATGAGATGCCGGCTGCGCTTAGGACGCTCGAGGATCCTCCAACCCCTCCTCATTCGAACGGCTGGTCACGAGTCTAACAGTATGGAACCACTCTTTTGTTACGCCTAAATGTGGACTAATTCGGCAACGGAGGTCGTCGCGTAGCTAGACATTAGGACAACCAAAACTGCAACCCTTCATTCTAGTTATAGAAACTTAACCAAAGACTATAGACAGTTAAAGAGGGGAGAATAGCGGGCGAGTAGCGGAAAACTTACACTCAGTCCTCCGAAGTAAGGGAGAAACTGAGGGAAAAGACGTATCGTCAATGGAAACATGAACTGGCATTCGATATCTGTTGTCCTCAGCCCGGACAACACCCTCGATAGCCGTGGGAGTATTCGGGATGCCACAGCGTGTGCCAGTGTCGGGCGTGTCCGAGTCATGCGGACAGTGCATTGGGCACCTACTAGTAGACGCTCGAACCGCACGCTCACTCTAACCCCAAAAACACTCTTCTATCCAGTATGGCCGCTGCACAAGATGTGGAGCATGGGAAAATGTTCTTGAATTCGTGCGTAAATGGCCGTTGCCCCGTGAGTTTCCTGACAATGATCCACTACCTGGACCAGCTCGGGTCCCTCAGCATCGCAAAACTCAGGAAGAGGGTGCGTCGATCCATTCATTTTGTGTAGAGATGCTCGCTCAAGAACTGTCCTTTGATAGCACTCAAACCGCCGAATCGCAGGGAAGCCTGTCACAGCCAGTATGTGTTGAGGTGACTGGTATGTACTTAAATCCTTATTGATGCCGTGATGACTGTTTATTCTCTTTATTAGTCCTCCGGGCGCACGATCTTCCACGTATCAAGAAACAGTTTGGTCTGAAGAGGCGGTTCTTTGTCACTGTAACCAATCATGCGACAATCAAGAAGACGGAAAGCGTCCAGATTAATGGACAAACGGTACATTGGAACCAGAGGCTTGGTGCCTTGTAGGACTTTCCTTTTTCAATATTAATATTATTATCCTTCGACTAAAGCTCTGTTCAGTTCTTCACAACAGTGTTCACATCTTATACTTTGTCTCTATGAGAAGCGGTACTTATACCCTGATATCGTTATTGGGACACATGAGGCACCGATCCCCGTCGAATCTCAGAATGGTTCGTATCTTATTAGAAACCTCGCTTGTTCGATTTGCTGAAATCTCGGGGGTAGACGTCCCCTTCGTCCTCACCAACGGCGACAGACAGGCTGATCAGTCGACCGAGCCAATCACGCTCTACTTGACGGTCATTGTGTCACCGGACATAACCTCCTCTACCGTCTTGCCCATCAACGCCACAAATATCCAGTCGACCGAAGTCAACAACGACTCGCCCCCTAGAGAACCTACGAAGCCGTCAATAACACAGGACTCCACAAATACCACTCGACCCACCGTCGGCGCCGGCTCTGAAATGCTCTCACCTCCGACGGATCACCTTCTCAGCGAGATGAGCGCCCCTATGCCACCAGCGACCGATCGACAGGCGGGGATATCACCTACAGAGAATGCTCTCCATGACGCCAACGAAGCTATGACTACAATTAATCTCTCGAATACATGGGAAGGTGCTCTTGAGAGGATCAAGTGGGTGATAGATACTGTGAGCCCAGTTGCAGAAGTGCGTTGCAATGTCCTTCAAGTTCTTGCCAATCCTTGACCGAGCCGGATTTCGTCCTCAGCTTCACCCGTATGCGAAGATGGCATATGGTCTACTTTTTGTGATTCCCAAGGTGATCTGTTTGTGCTCATTGTCGGATTGAAGTACTTATGCTATGTTTATTTGGATGCCAGACGATCCTAGAACATTTTCAACGTGATGACAACTTGCGAACCTTACTTGTCGCTATGCGCGATGCGTTTGATTTCGCAAACCAGGAAGACCGTTTCAAAGCTATCGAGCGTGATTCGAAGCAGGCACAAGTCCTTATACTTATGTTCCAGCATGTCTGTAATTGCTGTGACTTTATCCAATCGTACGCAAAGGATTCGCAATTCTGTACGTAGTCTTTGCCCATTTCAGTGGCCGACATAAACATGCGGTTTTCAGGGAAGCGGATGTTGAAGAATACTGGCAACCAAGTTGACAGACAAATTGAGGACTTCCGCACCACCCTTCTCGAACTCCAAAAAGCGTTCTTGGATGAGGCTACTATCACCACAGAGATAACTGCGCTCCAAATTCTGGACGATGTGGGGATAATTTCGGCCGATGTCGGCAGGATTTCAAGTCAGCTTGACGGGATGGCTACCCAGCTGAAGTGGGTGTCTAGCCACGTCTCAGACGCCGGTACGTAGACCCTAATACTTTGAGGGTTATCGATCTGAGAATTGTCACAGAGTTAGATGCAAAAATCAGAGAAATTCCATACGGGACGGGCTCGCGATTCACGCCGACAAGGGCTGTCTTACGGGAACACGCACGGCATTCCTGGACTTCATTGTCAATTGGGTGAACGATCCCGCTTCGGAGCGTTGTCTCGTTCTTTTCGGGCAAGCGGGCACGGGAAAGTCATCGATTGCGCATGAGATAGCACGTCGCTTCGACAGAATGCGTCGTCTTACATCATCTTTTATCTTTTTGCGGAAGGAGCAATCTAAACGGGAGGCTTATCACCTCTTCACGACTCTTGCTCGCGACCTCTCCGACCGCTATCCTTCGTTTAAAGCCGCGCTTGGAAGGGTCGTAAAGGACAATTCCTCTCTTCGAGTTGGCGCACGTGACTACGATACCCTGTTTCGATCCCTTATCCTTGAACCGCTTAAGGGGCTTCATATTGTCGGTCCTATTCTTGTTGTAGTCGATGCCTTGGACGAGAGTGGGGATGGGACTGGTAGAACGGGCCTACACACATTTCTCGCTAACAATCTCATCAGACTCCCATCGAACTTCCGTGTGTTCATCACCTCGAGACCAGAGGATGGCATCGAGCCTGCGCTCGTTGGCGCGCCTTCAGTCAAGATCAGACACATGAAGGATTCCGAGCTGGCTGCGAAAACGCATTACGATATTCTCGCCTTTCTTCGGGAGAAGCTCCCTTCGGACGAGTTCAGAGATTACGGCGACGACCTGGCAATAAAGGCAGAGGGATTGTTTCAGTGGGCAGCGGTTGCCAGTCAATTCATCCTAGATCCTCCCGGGCGCTTTGGTTATAGCAAGGAAAAGTGTATAAACCATCTACTGAAACTCAGTGCAAATCGCGACGGACAAGACCCGCTGGATGAGTTATACAAAGAAGTCCTTGAAGGATACTTCACAGACCCAGATGCACGGCATCTCTTCCGCTCTGTCATGGGACAGCTCATCACTTCAATCGAACCCCTCAGTATCCATTCCCTGACCATTCTGCGACGACACGCCCCCTCCGAGTCCTCCTCCGATGCTGTTGTCATATTGCTCCGTCGCCTTGGCTCGTTGTTGAGTAATGTCAATTCATCCGACGAAAACCTTCCCATCATACCTCTCCACACATCATTCCGTGATTTCCTCACAAATAAAAGGAAGAGTGGTAAAAAATTCTGCGTTAGCCTTCGTGACGCTCACCGTCAATTGGCCCATTCCTGTCTCGGTCTACTGCTAAATGACCTCAAATTCAACATCTGCAATCTCGACACATCATACCTTGCCAACAAGGATGTCATAGACCTTAATTCCCGCATTAGTAGACACATTTCACCTGCTCTGTTGTATGCCTGTCGTTTCTGGGACGATCATTTGGAACATATTGGTTTCGAAACCGATCTATTTGGAAAACTTCGAGCTTTTTTTGAGAAGAAACTCCTATTTTGGTTGGAGGCTCTTAGCTTGACCGGAGATCTGGGTATTGCTTCGGCAGCGTGCTCGGCTCTGAAGGTGTGGTTAGCGTCTGGTCAAGGTGTGAGTATAATTGTTGATTCTATGAGGGAGGCGAACAACTAATAGCTACGATCTCAACAGGTTTCTCATATAGAACTAGAAAATTTCAGGTCGTTCATCAATGATGCCTCTGTGTTTGTACGGTATTTCGGGATGACCATGGCAAAGAGTGCTCCTCATGTCTATCTTTCTGCCCTACCATTTGCGCCGACTCGTTCTCTTGTCTCTGCACATTACTCCATTTCATTTCCTCGAATTTTACGTGTGGAACGTGGGCGGTTGTCTCATTGGCCATCATCGGAGATGGTGATTTCAAATGTCGGGGGTCCGGTCCCTTCCATTGCACTCTCACCGGATGGCCAGCGCATCGTCTCATGCTCTTCCGATCGAACAATTCGTGTGTGGAATGCCACGACGGGAGAAACGGAGGCAGGCCCGTTTTCTGGACACACGAATTCGGTCCAGTCTGTGGCATTCTCACCAGATGGCCAGCGCATCGTTTCAGGCTCGCACGATCGAACAATACGTGTGTGGAACGCCATTACGGGAGAAACAGAGGCAGGCCCATTTACTGGACATACGTCTTCGGTCATGTCTGCGGCATTCTCGCCAGATGGCCAGCGCATTGTCTCGGGCTCTTTCGATGGAACAATTCGTGTGTGGAACGCCGCTACCGGAGAGACGGAGGCAGGCCCATTTACTGGACACAGGTCTCAGGCTGCGGTTAGGTCTGTGGCATTCTCGCCAGATGGCCAGCGCATCGTCTCGGGCTCTTACGATCAAACAGTCCGTGTGTGGGACGCCACCACGGGAGAGACAGAGGCAAGCCCGTTTACTGGACACACGTCTTGGGTCGTGTCTGTGGCATTCTCTCCTGATGGCTTTCGCATCGTCTCATGCTCGCGCGATCGAACAATTCGTGTGTGGAACGCCGCTACGGGAGAAACAGAAGTAGGCCCATTTACTGGACACACGGATTCGGTCAACTCGGTGGCATTCTCGCCAGATGGCCAGCGCATCGTCTCAGGCTCAAACGATGGAACAATCCGTGTGTGGAACGTCAATACGGGAGAAACAGAGGCAGGCCCGTTTATTGGACACACGTCTTGGGTCTTATCTGTGGCACTCTCGCCAGATGGCCAGCGCATCATCTCGGGCTCATACGACCAAACAATTCGTGTGTGGAACGCCTCGGGAGAGACAGAGGCAGGCCTATTTACTGGACACACCGATTCGGTCGAGTCTGTGGCATTCTCGCCAGATGGCCAGCACATTGTCTCAGGCTCGGACGATGAAACACTTCGTGTGTGGAACGCCACTACGGGGGAGCTAGGGGCGGGCCCACTTACTGGACACTCGCAATCGGTCGGGTCAGTGGCCTTCTCGCCAGATGGCCAGCGCATCGTTTCAGGCTCTTACGATCGAACAATTCGTGTATGGAACGCCACTACGGGAGAGGCAGAGGCAGGCCCATTTACTGGGCATACGGAGTCGGTAATGTCTGTAGCATTCTCGCCAGATGGCCAGCGCATCGTCTCGGGCTCGGAAGATGGGTCAATTCATGTGTGGAACGCCACCACGGGGGAGACAGAGGCAGGCCCATTTACTGAACATACCTTGTCTATGGCATTCTTGCCAGGTGGCCAACGCATCGTCTCATGCTCTTCCAATGGAACAATTCGTGTGAGGAATGCCACGACAGGAGAAACGGAGGCAGTCTCGTCCATTGAAGACACCAATTCGGTCAATTCCGTAGCATTCTCGCCAGATGGTCAGCGCATCGCCTCAGGTTCTTACAATGGGACAATTCATGTGTGGAACGCCTCTACGGGAGAAATGGAGGCAGGCCCATTTGCTGGACACACGGATCCGGTCTGGTCTGTGGCATTCTCGCCAAATGGCCAGCGCATCGTCTCGGGCTCGTACGACCGAACAATTCGTGTGTGGAATGCCACTACGGGAGAGGCGGAGGCAGGCCCATTTGCTGGGCACACGTCTTGGGTTAGGTCTGTGTCGTTCTCTCCAGACGGCCAACGCATTGTCTCAGGCTCTTACGACGGAGCAATTCGCGTGTGGAACATTGCTACGGGAGAGAGAGAGGCACATACGGATTCAGTCGAGTCTGGGTCGTTCTCGCTAGATGGTCAGTGTATTGTCTCATCGGGATATAGATCAATTCACATCTTGAACGCTACGACAGGAAACACGGAAATTACAAGACACGTCGACTTCACTGACCACTCCGTGATCAACAAGGAGGGATGGATATGTGGTAGTAAAGGTGAACTCTTGATGTGGATCCCGGAAACGCAAAGGGCAAATCTTCATCGCCCAAGTAATATCTGGGTTGCAGGCGAATATGAAACCCGCCTCGATCTTTCTACTTTCGTACATGGGCGGAGATGGACCACTTGTCATAAGGCCTAGATAGAACCGCCATAGGAGATCTAGGGTGTAATATGATATGCTAGGTAAGACTCGGGGCTCATCGCGGAAGCACACCTTGGAAACTCGGTCAGTCACTGGCAAGGTGTTGATACTTTGTCATCAGTTCACGAGAGTTTGTCGAGTGCTTGTCATGACCCATGCAAGTACGATAAAAATTACCAGCGGCGCACAGATGCACAATAACCGGAAAAAAAGTGACTGGCTCATCACGACGCAAACGGCCTCTCCCATCGTCTCACATGTGAACGCGAAGGAGAAAGGACATGACCAAAAAAGCAATCGCGACGAGAACGACGACCTTCAATATCGTCAACCACGTCTGGAGAAAGGACGTGAACGTGTGAAAGTGGCGCGAGGCGTTGGACCGCTGCCATATCTTTATTCAGCTGGGCATCGTGACTCCAACCCACCAGGCGCCAAAACTCCCCCCATTTCATCACGACGCTAGGCTGGTCTTGGCAAGGGTCTTGGAACGACGTATGTCAGCCCATTCTCGTGGTTTCTAGTCGTGTTGAAGGCGACGACGGCATCGGTGGTACTGCTTTCGAAATGAACTTGCAACGTGTTTATTGCGCTGCTGCTGCTGCGGAGGGCGACGGCGTGGGCGAAGAATTTGTCCTTTATTGCACCACTCTGCGGGGATCAGCTAGGCGAACAGGGTGGCGCCTGCGGTGAGAATCAAGAAGGACGTAATACGGAGACACGAGGAGAAATGGAGTAATTCTATTAGCGTATACAGCTGCTTGATTCTAATACATGTAGCACACCCAATGCGGGTACGCCTGAGGGGTCCGAGGATGCTCCCACGCGCGAGACCGGCTTAATGACACCAGCATGGCATACACCAGGACTGGCGGTTGTCATCACTTATAAGAATGCCTGAGCTTGCATGCGCCACAGACGACCATAATCCGAGTCCTCGTGTTTCAACAACTCCTCATGCGTGCCTGTCTCAACAATAGCTGAGTCGTTCATGTATCTATTGTTTGTCGGTAACTCGTCAGGTCGAGGTAGTAACTTATGAGGAGAGAGAGTCCATAGTAAAGACGCACAAGATGAGGTCGGCATGTCGCGTAAGGTTTCCAAAACGATGCGTCGAGAATATCATCGTCTTGTTCCCTCGCAAATTTCGAAGCCGCGAGAAAAGATCTGGAAAGAATGGCGCTCTCAGGATCGAACGGAAACATAGACATCGGGCGGATATCGATCGTACCGTGCTCAGCAGTGGGATCCAGTGATGCACTTGGCTCGTCGAACAGGAGCAATCCTACCTCTTGTTCCATCGTCGAAGACCGCATGAACGTTCTCGCAACGGCGAGCCTCTGCATCTGCCCTCCGCTCAGCTCTTGGTCACTAGTATCATCCGTGTACCCTCGGTGCCTATCAGTAACTTTTCGCCCGAAGATCGTCCTCGTCCCCTCCGGTAACCCCATATATTGATCACGCACGGGTCGCTCAAGGTAGGTATCAAAGCCATCCGGAAGTCGTGTGATCAATTCAGACGCTCCTCCCAGACGTGCAGCTTCCTCGATCGCGGCGTCGTCACGCGCACGAAGGGGATTACCCAGAGCGATATTGTCCCTAATCTGCAATCACACGGGTTGGCGAGCTTGGGTGGGGTATGTAGGCATTTGGCACGTACGGAGAGAGGAAAGTGGGTATAGTCCTGGAACAGGATTGCCATCGCGCGTCGAAGGTCCGCCAGCTTCAATGTCTTGATATCATGTCCGTCGATGAGTATGCTCCCCTCTGTGGGGTCGTATATTCGAGCAGAAAGCTTGAGAATGGTGCTTTTTCCGGATCCATTCGAGCCAACTATGACCTGAAACACGAAGTAGATGCAGAATGAGACCAGCCTCGAGCCCCGAGAATATATAACATTCGTAGACGTACGCAAAGTTGGCCCGGTAAGACTCTGAATGACGTCCCACGTAGAGCATATTTTTCGCTTCCAGGATATCTGAATGAAACATTCCTGTGGACGCCAAATGAACGCTAGCGTATCTGCAGAAAATAGAAAAAGTACCTGAACTCTAGCGATATTCCGTCGCCTATCGACTGCGCATTCTCCGGGAATGGAACGGTTCCATCAACGACTTTGTTCGCGATATTCTCGGCTTCGTAGAGCTTTCGCAAGCTTGATAGTCTATCGGAAATACTCCCCATTTTCTGAAAAATCTCATTAATGCGCATCATGAATGCGCTTGACGACTGTTGCAACAGGTGGAAGGAAGCGAGGGAGACGGGGATAGACATCGGCTTCTTGACTGCCTGAAGTGTAAAAATGATCTAGAAAGACATGAGGTTTGAAAACGCAAGGCAGACTTCTAAGGACGAACTTGTGGTAGCTCTTTTAGAGGGACCCTGAGGAGGTGGATAGGCTCAAAGGTTGGGTTTCTCATATAAGAGAAGTACGCCGACCAAAAGTCGTTTGCGCGGCTCCCCAATCGCTCAGCCAAGCTACGATACTCTGCAGATACGTCAGTGATACCTCTATCGGAAGGTATCCCGCACACCTGCTGTGAGAAATTCGCCAAGGCCACCCGCAACGAGCTCCTTGCGATGTTTGGTATCTTTAACCACGCGATTGAGGCCCTCCATTTTGATGTAATCGTCATCGCGTGTGATGGCAGCCCAAGCTAAAAAAACAAAACTCTATTCATCAGGGAGGAGGGGAAACAAAGGGGAAGGGGGAATTTCTCTCATACTATTTCCCAGGGAGAGAACGTGAGCACTCCGGAAAGCGAAGAAGGACAACGCGTCGCTGGCGAGTGTCGCTAGGACGATCGATGACCCGTCCCCTTGCTCCCGCAGAACACGGAATAGGACCGCCGACTC
>WTXK01000092.1:0-146601 GCA_025769895.1 Lactarius psammicola | reverse complement strand
TCCATCATCTATCCCCTGCAGAGACTCTGGCCTTCCAGACTCTGCACGAAGCTACACTACAGGAACTCATACATGCAAAGAACTACACGATATTGCACATTCTACATGAGCACAATGAGCTCTTTCATCAACAGTATGTCCTTTCTCTGTCCAATACTTCACGCTGATCTGACTTTGGGCTATTAAAG
Source organism: Lactarius psammicola (assembly GCA_025769895.1). Lineage (NCBI taxonomy): Eukaryota > Fungi > Basidiomycota > Agaricomycetes > Russulales > Russulaceae > Lactarius > Lactarius psammicola. Next base: position 146,413 of record WTXK01000092.1, on the reverse strand, counting down.
AAACTCAGTGCATGACAATAGCACTTCTTTCCCTGAGTTTGATTTCATTAGCCCTACTGAAGCTAGCACGTGTCTGTATGCTGCTGTGTGGTTCCATGGCGAATGCCATGTCCTCCAGTCACCCGTGAAATTACCATCGTGGGCAAGTTATCCTGTTGATGTGTGTCCCTTGTTCTGTGGCTCTTTCTATATGACTTATTTATATACAGGGTCGTCACTTTGAAGTCAGCACCCAGATGGATGATCCCAATGCGACTCTTGTGGAGGTTAACATCCCCGTTCTAGACAATAAACTCAGGACCAAGAAAAGGAAGAGTCGTAACTAGACACAGATATATGTGGCCTGTATTACATTTAAATGTTGTCGAGTAGATCAGTGTAGAAATTCGAGCTTATGTCTAAGTGTCTCTAAAGTGAGATCGGAATCAGATGATGTAATCTTGTGCTCAGTAATTGCATGCGTCTTTCCCCCAAAACACCATTGTCTGGTATACCTCTGTGTGCCATGTCCTCAAAGCAAAACACTCTGACTCAATTTGTAACACCAGCAGAAGGTCTGGCCATCTGGACTCTGCATGAGGCAATGCTACAAGAACTTATATATGCGAGGAACTATGCAGTTCTGCATATTCTGTCCAAGCGTAATGAACTCATGTGTCAACGGTATGCACTTATTTAATCTTGGACATCATGCTAGTCTAACTCTGGGTTGTTGGAGGAACTTGCTGTGCAGTGATAATGCTGATTTCCCCAAGTATAACTACATCGGTCCATCTGAAGCCAGTACACTTCCATATACGGCCATGTGGATTGGCAGCAAGTGCCATGTCCTTCAGTTCCATGTGGGAAGGCCATCATGGGCACAGTACCCTATTGATGTGAGTACTTACTTCTGTGAATCTTTTTCAAGGCTTAATATATGCAGAGGCATCATTTTAATGCCAGTACCCAGACTGAGGATCCTGACGCACCTCTCATGGCGATTAGTGTTACGAACTATCATCATTTTCCTATCATTTGATCATCTCTTTTCGTTGCTCTCATTCTATCCATTCCATCAATCGACTCATGACTCGTTTACGGTTAGGATCCGATCAGATTCAGGTCTCGGCCCTTATCTCGCACCTACCCCATGATCGTACCATTGGTAGGTTTTACGACTTTTAGAATCCGCTGACGACGTCAGAGTCCCGCGTGACTCCACGGAAACTACTAGTACCTTCGATATGACTCATAGTACGATAAGCTCACTAGGACCCGTATCCTAGGATTGCATCATGTGTTTGGTATAACCAAACACTGTGTACTTGTATATAAGCTGTGTACTACCTAGCTTGTACGGTAGTTCTGACTTCTTGGATAATACCACATCAGTACTCGCGAAACCGTCTTGACTTACCTTCGTGCTTAAGTCTTGTGCTCGCCTTCGTGCCTGAGCCTCATCTTCTCTGACTAAGGTCGATAAGCTCTCGAAGCTAGTTTGACTCTTATTCATCCCCGAACTGAGTCCTAACCGACTCGCTCTACCAGAACCCTTGAACGAAGTACACATCGTACTTAACGCCCCTGTGGTGGCATTACAATTAGCCCAACTGCTCAAGCACCCATTCCATTTGACGAACACAAGAACAAAAAAAAGAAACTTTCTGAGTAGCAGTAGTTACAGGTAGCCCATGTTACCTCAAATTGTCGTTGTTGCCACATAGACCAATAAAGAGATGTGACGTCTTATTATATACATGTGTTGCAAGCAAGAACTTTATTATGACTAACAGGCAAACATGGAAGGTTCAGAACCATATCATGCGCCAACACACCCATTTCTCTGCTTCACGCAGAGTTATAGACATGAAGAGGACAATACAAGGAGTATATATTATGATCCGTGAACTACAGAGACTGATTTGTATACACGATGATGTCAAATATTGTAGAGGTCAAACAAGAGTAAATACAGATGGATTAATTTACACAGTGTCATCGTCTTCATTGAATAGGCCACCATCTGCGAGGGGCGCAAGCTTAATATAAGCATGCCTCATAAGGGAGAACTTCCCAGTCTCTGAGATATCTCCAGCATCAGTAACTTGCATCTCCAGGAACATGGAAACGACAGATGAGATAGAAGTGACCGGAACGACAAGAAGTCCTCCGGGACCTGCCAGTTGCTCACAAAGATATACTGTCCCACTGGAATCTGAAAGGATATTGGCATCCGGAGGAGAAAATAAAGACACCAATGCCAAGGGGTGCTGAGTATCACTGAAGCGAATGGAGAAATAAAACCAAACATTCCCTATGCACGTAGTACCATTGTGAATGATCTTTGTTGTTATTGTGAACATCTGGAATAGTGCTAAGTGGAAGATAGACTCACCTTGACACAAGATGTCCAACAAGATTTGCCACTGATACTGGACTTGTGCCAAATTGAATGCGCCTTCTGTCCATTAGGGAGTCACAGTTTGGCCCATAGACAGACGGCATTTGGCCAAGACTCTCTATTTGGCCAACCCTGCTTGTCCCAATATACCTTAAGAGCAGTGCACTCGTCTTCTGTGAGTGATGAAGGGTATTCTTCACAACATGGGACAAAGGTATATCCAGGGGCCTCTTCAAATTCATGCATGATGTTTGATTGAGAAGCACCACCGCCAAATTCAAATTTGATACTTGGAAATCGAGCACACAGTGAGTTGACCTGTGCATGTATAATAGCCCGCTGTGTCAGGTTTGCAAAGATGTCGCGATCCTGCCATATCTCCCAACCAAGGTTTCCAATCGCAGTCTCTAACATCCACTGAGCGTAGCATGCCAGAGGTCCAGCCCTAAAAGTCTCCAGCCCAATATGAGTCAAGAGGTGCACACTTTGACGCATGAAATGTATGCATGACTCCATTTGCCGATAGTAAAGTTCCTCAAATTCATAGACAAACTCCACAAGTAATCGGTGACCACAAAGTAGGTCCTGATGACATATAGCATGGCATTGAAGAATACAAATTCTGGCAACCAATTTGCAGAAATTGAGCCAGTATTTATGAGGGAGAATATGCCGGAACAACATGGGACCTAGACTGTAGAGATATTGTAGGAATTCCCAAGCCTTATAGCCAGTATTGAGTTTCTTAGCAGGATCACGAGGAGCTCTTCTGAATGATGAAGGAATGAAGGGGACCGCCCCCACAACAGTTTCCCCATGTGCATTCCATAGGGCATTGTTCTTATGAAACATGGCCCAATCCCAAGTCAATCGATCATCCAGTTTGAAGACGTTGAGTTTCCCAGTCCAAAGCTTCAAGAACAAATCGGGATCGTTCAGTACAGTAAGATGCATAATATCCATAGTAAATATGCTCAGGATGGGAAGTGGCTGATGAGGGAGACCACTGAACAGGGTCTATTTGCAAAGACCCATGTCGAGGCAGCAAGCCCTGTATTCCACTTGAGTAGTGGCAGAAAGCAGGTATTTTAGATGTCTTGTGTATTTCTGAGGGAGTTCACTGCAGTAGAGACCCAGATCATTGACGCGCATGTCGGCATGGGTACACCCCATAACTTCGTAGTTGCATGGTCGGGTCATAGCAGGATAATAATGGCCATCACCCATGCGGCGCCAACTAGGCATGTTGCAATATAGATGACACCCATATTTCCTGCTATGCCTGACCATTCTAGTCATGGCTGCACTGCTGACACTGTCAGCTGTCCCAAAGATAATACAAGGCTTAACACAAGCAACATGAGTACCCAGGAAAGCATCAAAGATTTTGAGACCCTTGCGCTAAAGAGCTGCCACATGAAACAGAGAGGGAAAAAGAAACAAGTCAATATCTCCTGGCTTGTTTGGACCAGGGACAATGGTGCCAGGGATGATGAAATTCTTCTTGTAGCGGAATTCAGGTGGAAGATTATGGACAACCCAGATAAAGACCCAGGCCTTAGAAGGTTGGTCAGCTCAGAGCTGTGCACCATCTATAGAAATCTGCAAAGCAATGTCAGATTTGCAGAAAGACCCAGATTTCCAGGCATCAAGTAAGTCCTTCCCGCAAGAGGTGTCGTCGTATCTGTCAAGTCAGCCATTGTGACACTGCACATAGTCAGTATTTTCAGTGAGACGCCTTTCCAAATAGTGCATCTTCTTAGCTATATCTGGAGAACCATAGAAGGCCTGTATCACTGGCCCAATAGGTATCATCATGAATCATTTGCAAGGATTTGTAGTATCCGGGATATAGCGAGAGGTACCACAGCAAGGGCACACGTCCAGTTCAGCATAAGGCCCAGTATACACAATACATGAATTGATGCACATGTCGTGCTCTAATGGCACAACCCCAGAAAGCCAACGGAGACAACACTTTGCCTGGTCAAAGGACAGAAAGACCCCCAAAGGGTTATCGAGCAGCTCGATTTCTCAAGTGGCATTGTAGTGTGCCCTAGACGCAGTGGTGTTGTTGATAAAATGCCTCAAACTTCTGAGAAGAGGAGACAGATCCTCGAGATCAACAACTGGGCCAGGATCCCTCAAACTTTCGATGTCCTTGTCTTGCATACCAGAGTCCTCCAGAGTAGCCACTCCAAGCAGTTGAATAAAGTGTTGTGTTGTCTGCAAGTCCGGAAGCTGTATGATGTCCGCATCACTTTCATCCCGCTCAAGGGGATCTGGTTGTATACGCTCTTGATCCCCAGCCCGAGTCTCAGTAGCATCCAGATTATCACCAGATAAACCCCCAGTATCAGTGTCGTTCAGTGAGTCCCAGCGAGCCTGTGAATCAGATGGACTGTTATCAGCAGCCTGTGCGGATGTACTGGCTCCCCCCAAAGAAGGCTGACTTAGAGGTGCTTCCGGTTCCAACTATGGGGCCAAGAGTTAATCAGATCATGAAGAATAACAACACACCGAAATATGAGACCTGTCTGCATGCCAAATCCCGATATACTCCACGCTCACACACGCTTTCACGCACAGACTGAAACACCCTAGCAGAGTCCGGCTCATCCCCGATAGCACACAGGTAGTTTGCAAGTTGATACCCTGCAATGTGCTCAAGCACCAATGTACGTCTTGGCATTGGAACGAAGTAGAGTCGGGCACCAATGACACAAAAAGCACATATAGTATTAGACAGAACGGTATAGATTATATCAATACAGGGAGTTTCAGGTCATAGCGAGACGCCTCGGGTCAAAAATGTATTATATAAACTATACAAGTCGGAAATTAACGAAACTAACTATGGACTTCCCACTGGGCGTGAATGCCGAGAGCAGGGAGGCATCTACGCCATTTCAATGCACCCTGTGGTAGCGTGGCGTGGCGTGTGCGATCGGCATTTACTATAGCCAGCATATGTGTGTGTGTGTTGATGTGTACCATGTCCCGTGCCACTTCTCGCAACGAAAGCTCCGGGGGCTTCGAACGTACGTCTGTCACTTTTTGCTCCATCCGTACGGTGTTAACGCCCGGGCGATCAGGTTCGTTTTCGACAGGCCTGGTGGTGCTGGGAAAGGCACGCAGTTAGTCATGTGCGCGTGCCCCATCCAATAACGAAACAGGCCAGGGTCGCTTTTATACTGGCAGGCAGGACAGGGTCAAGAAGCCACGCGGGGCAAGCGACAAAAGCCCGAAGAAGAGGAAATACCAATTGCTGGTTACAGTCGGGATCAGCGAATGACGGCACGGCGAGCACACGGTTCCTCGGGTCGAGATCAGTCGGGGAAATCAAGAAAACGCGCTTCGGTCATGGCTGTAGCGTACGTACGCTGTCTTTTCGTACCGCATCGAGCCAGACCCCGCATCCTCTCCCGAGGAAGCTCACGAGCTACAGTTCGTATACCCCGAATTTGACAGCCAGGGCCCGATCCCGGTCAATACTGTAAACGTATGATTGATTCGCACATAAATATATTGGCCGGTTGGCACGCGCCACTACTTTTTGCGATCGTACGCAGTTGCTGTATGTGCGGTAGGTACACTGGTAGGCGAAGTTGGTGGCTGATTGACATGCAGACACCAACACCTTGACATGTGGCGTGGCGTAGCTCGAGGAAGTGATGTGGCTCCGCCGCCACAGGGAGGGAGGGCTCGCCGGCGCACTATGGTGGGAAGGGGGTGTGAGGTACGGCCTCACAGGAGGTGGGAGGCCGTAGGGGGCGTCTGGCCGTGCGCACGACGCAACCCTTTTGCGTCCATTGATTAGCACCACGGGTCGCGGAGCGCCGGTGAGAAACGGGAACTAACCCGGACTTGGGGGTACCACCGAGCGAGGGATACGTCGATTCGCACGTGATTGGTGCTTTTCCCCCTCCCCCCCCCCACTTTCGACTTCCGCAGCCCCGCCCCTTGCCCATGCCCTTCTATCTATCCTTCCTGCTGCGCTCTCAAGATACGGTTTCGTCTTTTTGAGCGAACCCCCCTCGCTTTTCACTATCGTGATTCTCGGCGTCGCCGCACCAAGAACGAACTTACGGGATATTGTAGCATAACATAGGAGGGGGCGTCCCAAAGCGGAAGGCAATGGCTTTCCTTGGCTTCTAGGAACAATCATCGTTGCCGTCATGGAGCATCGAATGGCGCTCGACAGTGTAGCGTTTACATACAGGTATTTCATTTTCATCGTTTTTTTTCGAAAATGGGCACTTTCTCGTATTAGACATGTGCTCCATTCTTCTTCTTCGCGAGTGTGGATGAGATAGCAGATCGCGCAAACGGCATTTCCCCCGGTGATGTAGGGCCCCCATGACAAAATACTTTTCCGGTGACAAAGGGGGGGGGGGTTCTGAGCCGGCACCGTGACCGCCAAATAGGGCTGGTGGTGTCGTTCCGGTTCTGGAATGGCGAACGAAAGCCTCGCGCTGAGATCGATCATTAAAAGAGAATATGACCCTTGCATTAGCTGACTCCACACCATAGCTGCGATCCAATCTATAATGTTTTCATTTGTCATTTGTTTTCCCTTTCATACACCACTGAAAGTGTGTCAGAGAGTTATGTGTGGGGGTGCCTTGCCGCACCGCAGGAAACGAATAAATGTATGCAGCCCTGCAACTGACCCTGTCAATAGCCCCACAGTTGGCCAAACTGTTGAGCCATGGCGTACGCAGCATGATATCTGTAAGCGGAGGCCCCGCCTTGCTTCCCGTGTGACCACTCACTCGGCAAAATAGGACCGCAGTACCCACCCCACCCCACCCCACATCTTCGCCCTTGGTTGTCGCCTTCCCACCGCCGCACCTACCAAGTGTGATTCACACCGCACCGCAACTCAACTGCATCTCTGATCATCTGATCTCGCATCTTATGCAGCGTGTTCTTGCGTTTCCACCTCACCCCACTCTCTTCTCTTCCATTTCTGGGCAAGGGGACCCCCCCGCCGGCCTCTTTATACCCCGATTTGCCTGGCTGCGCTGCGCCCCTACCTTTACCCTCAAGCACGGGTCCGCGTTTCCAACTCCTGAAGTGGGTGCACTTTGCGCCCCCCGAGTTCGCCCGGCGATAATATCCGCTGCCCATGCCAATGGGGAATGCGTGCGTGGGGGGGGTGGGGGGTGGGGGGGGCAGAGATAAAGAGTGTGGAGTTGCGAGTACGTAGCTCCAGTTTAACTGACATGTGCTTTTCAGCCCACACACCCCCAACTTGGCACATCTAACTTTTTGTCCAAACAGCCATCTATCGCACGCACGTGTTTTGCCTTGCGCCCCTTGTTATCGTCGTTGTGAATTTTTTATTATTATTACAGTATTCCCCTCTTCCAAGCCTTCTTTCCTCGGCGCCGCGCCGATGGGGCCTCGCCCGGCCTCGCCTGTGGGACGATGTTACGATAGCAAGGCAAGTAAAGCTGCTGGGCTGGCCGGGGGCCGACTCTTCTTGAGAGCGCCTGTTAGTGCGCCTTCTTCAGCCTGTGCCAAAGCTTACCGCTCTCTGGACTGGAACTTCCCCCACGGCTCTTACGGCACGGCGTCTTATGATGAAGAGAGAACGCCGGGAAAGAGAAAGGGGTTAAGTGAGACGTGCAATAATCCCGGCAGCATGCAACGTAGACACATGCACGTATGTATGCGCACGCCTGAGCGCACGCGCCGTAATGATGGGTGGGAGGGGGACGCACAAGATTCATTCATGAACCCCTTATCTCATGTGTTAACTTTCTTAGCACCGCAATACCCCGATGATGATACCCTAGTATATAGGTACCACGACAAGTGCGACGGCACTTGCGTTCTAAACGGGGCTATCTCGTATCTTTACTCATCTCGCTGGTGCTAGTGCACCTGTGCAGTGCAGTGTAGTGTAGTGACGTGCGCAAATCCTAGGACGCTTTCCCCACCCACACGGACAACCACATATATGTGATCCCTGCCGCACAAAGCAAAGACAGCTGTGTGGCGTGGGTGCTGTCGTGTTCGCCATCACAGGGCGACAGGCCGCCGGTCGGTACCTGTCACTTTTTCTCACTCTCACTCACACTCTTCCTTTTTTCTTTTATGTGAACGAAAATCCGGAACTTGGAGGAAAAAAAACTAAGAACAAAGAAAGGAGGGTGAGTCATCATCACCTTCACTTTCACTAAGTCGATCACAAAATATGACACACCGACCGATAAGATCTATAAGATCTTGCGGAGATGTACATTTACTGTAGAAAGGAATGGAAAGGAGGAGTGGAGAGGATCACGATCGGCCGTAATTGAAGTACACTGAGAAACCTAGCCACTGATAATCTTGTATTGCACAAGGCGGATCTCATATTTTTTGGCCCAAAAAGAAAAAGCGAGATCTCTTTTATGTGAGACGTCAAGCATGTCAAGGGCGATCGACCGGGAAGGAGAGGAAGGGGCGAAGAGGGGACGTATAGTTGAGTTAAGCGGAATGGGGAAAGGGAATGTGGTGGTGCAGTGCCTTCGCGGGAATCTTCTTTTTTTGCTTTTGTTTTTGGTGAGCGAATTGCAAAATGCGATCCTCGAGTTGCGAAAGTTCTCAGATCTCGCGTCACCGGCCGAATGAGGAAGACGGTTCTCTTCCATGTACGGTATCACCGTCGTCATGCATTACTGCGTCCTCTGTTCCGCGGAAGTAGAAGCGTGTCTCCACACAATTGTTGCCACGACGAGTCTATGTCACATATAGTGGAGCAAAGTGGGGCTGGCTATTGAGCTATTGGATATCACACAGCATGTGAACAGAGCAAGTGTAGGCACGACATACGCATGGTACACAGGGGTAATAAAAAGAAAGGCTTCAAGAGAAAGGGAAAAAAAAATGGCTGGGGAACTCCCACCTAAGCGATAATGAAATGGTCTAGAGGAAAGCAACAAAATGGAGAGTATGTTAGGTTGTCATGATACAAAGGCGTAAGTTGGGTAGGAGGGTCTCTCGAAGGAAAGTCGCCGACATGATTGCGAGGGAAAATAACTCCGATCGAAGGGTAAGCACTTATTTGACCACCACACGTCTCGTGTGTTTGCCTGCACGCCGCCGTTCCCCATGCGGCGTGGGCCTACGCCACGACTGATCGTCCTCTTCGCGAATGTCATCAACACGGTGATCAACCTGTGTGGATGATCGGAACCGATCAAGTTAGCTTGAGCGCAGCAAGCCATTAGCACGGCGACTCACTGGGGGAGGTGCATTGCGCCCGATCGTTCCCGGATGGTGAGGCGGTGCATATCCAGGTGGAGGTACTACCGCACTGGGGTTACCCCGTGCGATATCCGGGTGATGATGAGAATACGGCGGGACGGGGTGTGGGGGAGAATGCATATGCGCCGGTGCGTGTGCAACGTCCGGCAATGGCGGTGGCGGTTGCATGGTAGGTTGAGGATGCGATTGTGGCGTTTGTGGTTGCGGTTGTGATTGCTGTTGCTGCTGTTGCTGTTGCACCGACGGTGGCAGAGGAGCATGCGGGTGTGCAGACCAGGAATGCGGAACCGAGACGGGCTCTTTGCCTTTTGAGGTGCGCGTAGGGGCAGGAGGAAAGTCGGACTCTACGCGCACGCGAATAATCTCTTTGCCGGCCTGGGCAAAGAACTGATGTTCCTGACGACGGAAGTACAAACTGGTTGATCCTTGCTTAAGGAAGAGCGGTTGCTCTGGAGGTTGGGGAGGAAAGAGACGCATCAACTCATGGCCAGTGGGTGGTGGAGGGTAGATTCTTGGAGGCATGGCCTGGCCATTTGATACGTCGAGGTCTAAGGGTTTGGAGCCCTTCCCGTAAAAAAAAAATTTCATTGGCGAAGGACGATAAGGACTTACGAGGAAGAGAGCTCGGGGACAGCGGTCTTCGGGGAGGGGCCTGAGCGCCGTTGACGGAATGTTGAATAGGAGGTAGGTGTGAAGACGGAGGGCTCATGTCATGATCTGGTGGAGAGCGTGTGGAGCGCGATGAGGGAGAACGAGAGAGCTCTGAGACGGGACGAAGATGGTACTGCTGCATTCCGAGGGTGACGGGACGTAGGGGGAAAGGGGAGAGAAGAGAGGAGATTATATACGGGAAGCGGGACTTGTATCAGTGGATCTTCTGGACATGTCATGACGAAAAAGGAGAACGAGCCGAACGGGTGATGGATTGGATTGGAATTGGCGAAGGGGAAATGGGTTATTTGGGATAATGTAATGGGATGGGAATGGGAATAAATAAAATAAAACTGCACAGACTGCATCAAATTGGAAGCATCTCGCATTCATTCCGGCCCGCGGGCTCGAGCCTGTCGAGCTCGCGCTGTGCGCTCTGCTTGCTGTGTGTACATAACTGGCACCACCAACTACTTAGTTAGCCAGATTTCAGGGCCGTCGAACACCCGTCAATGACTGGCCTCGTGCGCTCCAGGATTTCGGCTCTCCGTCACCCCTGATCTTGACAGAAACCGCTCAGTCATCCACCGAACCCCTTCGTCCCGGTACTTGGACGGCCTCTTCTGCCGCCCATTCACACGACTTTCGGTTAACTTGGTATGGTGCCCCCCTTCGGTAGACAAGAGTCAAGTCAGATCATCCAATTATCACCTGCTTGCATTTCCAATTACGCACGTCTTCTCTTCCGGCCTTCCAAAAGGTCCATCCATGACATGACATGGCTACCGCCCACTCGCAGCTATCATATCAGAACTAATACCCACATCTACGCCCGACCAGGACCAGTCTTTCGGTAGTTCCTGATTTCATCGTCATTCCATTTATACCTCATTCCCCTGCCCTGCAGAACATTCTTCGGCGCTATCCCGGCCCCCTCTCTGATAAACAGGTTCGATGTTCTTCCGTCGGCCGGACTTTACTCGCCCCGTTCCATGTCAACCAACTGACCGACCGACTCTCATCGATGTATACCCCACCACATCAGGAAATAACTACAGCTGCCTCTTTAATTAGTCCTCTTTTTGTCTTTTTTTTCTTTGACGGTTGGCAGGCAGCTTCTCCAACAATCACTTGCTCTCCAAGCGATTCGCCACACCCGTCACATCACGATCCTAAGCATCGTGGTCATATCACAGTCCAAGATTCCATCGGCAACATCTGTTGATCGTTTCTGCTCCACCATCCGGTGCAACAATGTAACATATTTGGAAACGACATCGGCGTATATCCGTGTGCGTTGACGTGCAAGATGCTTCTCACCGAGTCCCACCCTCCCCGTCCCGAGTGTGTCCCTCCGCTCAACTAGGCGTTGGCCTAGAATCCGTTACAGCCCGGCGAATTCCGGCCTCGACACTGATGTGAAAGTTTACCGTTTCGAGCGTCTACCCAGCTCCTCCCCTTCGCCTTCCCTTCCTTTCCTTTACCTTCCCTTCCGTCCCTCAAGCTCGCTCACCCCCACCCCCCTTAAGGGGTGTCTAATGGTTCCGAGCTCGGCAGGAGGCCTTCTCCTGGCATAGGCGCAGCTACTCTACTTCTCTGAAAAACCTTGGCGTATCCGATTATCCGAACCTAACCTAGGCCTCCTTTGCCGCATTCCGTACCATCCCATACTGTATTGATTCTTTACATTCTTTACCCAATTCCGATATGCAGGCTCCTTACTCTCTTGTATCCTATTACTGACTCCCCTTGTCATTTGTTTTCTTTTTTGTAATATCCAAGTGATCGTCTCTTGTTCTCGGGTAAGTTTAGTGAACATCAATGAACAGTCGTGCATTTCGCGAGATGGCTGTCCCGTCTTTCGCGGGTCGTTACTTATGCATAACCCGTCGCGTAAGCATCCGGATCAGGCATAAGCCCAATCTAGACTAGCTCTACTGAAGCTTGGGTTCTGGGATGCCATTGCCATGATACGCACGATGACCATGTGCCATAGTGCCCTTCTCATTGCGCTGCGTTCTCCTCGTTGCGGCGCAATGCTTCCTTATCATTTGTAACCAGTAAATTGACGCACAACGGCACCCATCCAGGTACCGAACGCACACACACACACTCCACAAAACCTATTCGGCTGTGTTCTCAGGCGGCGAACTGGCACTCAATTCCGTCTCATCCAATGGGCGAGCCAATGGCATAGGGGCGTCTTTGTTAACACGGGCGCGCAACGCACTTTACTCGCAAAAGGCCGCCCTGCCAATGGGGAATAACAAATCCATAACATAAACCATAACGTGGCCCACGGTCTGTGCTTCTTAATTTCCCTCTTTCCTCTCCCTCCCCACCCCCAACTGTTTTGGCGTCTCCGCGTTGCCTCTTGATACAGTAACAGTAACAACTTACAGCAACATGATTCCGGATGATGATTTCATCTCAGCCCCACCCATCCCCGCGTTGCGCCGCACCGCGCGCCACCCTGAACCGCCCTTAGACCGACCTCATCCGCCTCGGCGCACCCTACTCTTTTCCGACTGGCCCACCACTGCACCACCAACGACGCCGCTTTATTTGTTTGTTGTCAACAAAACCCCCCTCGCACGCTTGTGGCCAATCATTCTCACTGACAGTGGCGGATGCTACCCTTTTCAGTTCCGTGCGCTTAGTGCCAGTGGTGTGTATTCGTATTTCGTGTCACCATTGGTTCGTTATGTTTAGCGTATCTCGGCGGTCGTCGGTTTTCGTTTTGCTACGGTAATTAAAATGTCCACGCAGCGCGTTGGTCGCTCGGTGTTTTTTTTTTATGCTGAATGGAGGGGCTGGCTGTGCTTTGGGAGGACGAAAAAGCTGTGTTCAGCGCTCAGCGAGTACTGTAAGTAGCCGTGGCGTCGTAATTCCTTTATACATACTTACTGCGACCGAAAACTCGTGACGCCAATCGCATTTTTTTTTAACCAATCGGGACGAGCCACCAACCCCTCCTAAAACAAAAAATAGGAAACTGAAAATCGTCCTGCCTTTGGGGGACCATGGGCTTGGCCAGCGCTGCTGCTGTGCTGCAGCAATCTTTTGTTTGCAAATAACCAACCTTATGGTAAGTACGCGCAAAACTCGCTATCAAAGCGCGATCGTCTTTTTTTTTTTTTTTTCATTCTCTTCGGTAGATCCTCAACGCTCTATACCATTTCCGTACGCGCCTCGCAATTCGCGATCACGGGCACACACCAAAACCAACCCAACACGCCCCCACCCTCAAAAACGAACAAAGTCTTATCGAACTTAGGGCCCCTCTCCCCCGAGGGCGTTCACATCCGCGCTCGCGCTTGTCTCTCTTCTACTATGTTCGCTCGTTCGTTTGGGGTTCGTGAAACGTGAAACGTGGCGCGCGCACACTTGCAGTCACGGTGACGACGAACGGGCTGCTGGCCTTCCAGTGAGTGCACGCACGCACGCACGCACGCACATTATACAAGCGCACGACGCCGGAAAATTGATCACTGATCATGATCGCGATGATCTTATACAGTAGTAGCTCCTAGAGTTTATTTATTTAGCCCGAGGGCGGCTACAGTAGTGCGCCCCTGCCGTCGAATCACACGCGCTGTGCAATTACAACCGAGTCAAAGCAAATCCGGCCTTTTTATATATATATTTTTCGATCACGACAGGGCATTTACTTTTGAGCGTTGCGATTGGGCACGACACGAGAGACGCGGGGGGGGGGGTGGTTTGTTCTTCTAACACTTCACGGTGACTTTTTGGCGAACTCGGCTCGTGTGAGGTTACGAAAAGAAAAAAAATAATGAAGCGTCGTTCCTGTATAAAATGATTATATGATAGACGATACGATCTCGACTAACAGCTTTTCTCTTATACACAAAAGGAAAGAAAAAATAAAATAAACCACCAATTGAGGGGATTGTGCCCTGCCGATTCCTGTGCAAAGATTGGTTTGCGGCAATGGACGAATTCTTCGGGTTCTCTTGTTGTGTCGTACTTATTTCAAATTAGCGAACGTTCTGTGCATTTTCCATTATGCGCGTCGCGTAATAGCAAACGTGATTGCTCCGATTCAGTAATAAGGGAAGGGGAAGAGGGGGGGCATTATGGAGGGGAATGACCCGGGGAATGAAGGAACCTTCGCGTGCCAGTTCGCTTTGGAAGAACTCCTCCCCGTTGTCAAGTTTCGGAGCCGGGTCTTTGGAGTTCGGAAGCGCTGGCTCAAAAGCCCCGACGGCAATGGCTGAATTGAATAAAAAAGAGACACAATGGAGATTATCCTGCTCCGGCCGACCCAATTCGTCACACCGCGCATCATGTGGCCAGAACGGGGAATAATACAGTACGGGGGGCCAAGCGAGCGACAGTCTTGTTTGTTGTGTTTGTTGTCATACTGTACTTGGGAACGGCGTGGGCAAAGCAACCACGACAGATCTCTCTCAACGCGGACAAACGCTTACATGCAGAGCTGGCAATGGGGGACCGCGGCTGTAGGTCAGAGAAGGCTGCGCCGCAGTGCAAGAAGGAAGGAGACGAACAAGGAAAAACCAAAAACGAAAAGCGAAAAATGCAAAAACGAAAATCCCTCGGCGAGCAAACTAGGCAGAGCATTGGAAAAAGATGTTTCGAGGGAGAGGGGGGGAGGTGGTCGCTGTGGGCGGCCGCCGCCGCGGAGCGCGCGGCAAACGCTGGCGAGTCTCCCGATCAGGCTGCCGCCGCGGCGCCGCTTTTTCTGCGCTTTCTGCTGCTGGTAGTGGTGGTTTGCGCGCCAGCGTCCTCGCGACGACGATCGTCCCTGTCTCTCTTCAGATTCGGGCGCCGCGTCCCACGGATAGTGTCAGTCTCTGGCCGTGCTGGGCGCGATCCGTCCCCGCGAGAGACGAAATCGGACGGTTCATCCACGCCCGCAGGTTTGAGGAACTTGTCGCGGGTAGAAAGGCTGCTCGTGGCCATGTGAGGCGATGGTGCGGAGGGCGGCGGCGGCAGGGCACTCCTTGACGGAAGTGAACAATCGCCGCTGCTCTTGTCTTCTTCCTCCGTTTCGAGGTTTCTGATCTTGATCCCGCTGCCTACTACGACGTCTTCGCGAATGATTTCCCGGGCGCTTTTGGTATTACGAGGTTTGGCCCGCTCGATATCTTTCGTCGATGAAGACCTAGGTCCGAAGCTCGATATCGACGTAAGACGTTTCGAGGTATTGTGATTGTGGTGTTGGCGTTGTTGTTCTTCTGTGGGAACCTGCCGCGCGGAAGGCGACCCACGGGAATCGTCGAGCGATTGAAGCTGGAACGGATCTTTTGCGTCAGGTGAGCGACGCGCGGGCTGTAATGAACGGGGTTACCTCTCCTTCTGTGACCTCCTGACCTCGTTTATTCCATGTCCGCCGGCCTCTAAGCTTGACAGCCTCCTGCGGCGATCCCGAAGCGTCATTACAGCCAGAGAAAACAAAAGGAAGATATGAAGCTTCGTGTATCACGGCGAGGCTGAGCGCGCATCAAAGGGAAAGGTAATTGTTGGTTAAACAAGACGAAACGTTACCTGGAAGGCGGCTCTGAGCCCATCATCCCCCACGCATCGCGAACCTCCTTGGCCACCTCCCAACGCGATTCATCTTGAACAAGTGACTCTATCGATTCGTTCACATGATTCTTCTCAGCGTTTTGCGCATTCTGCATAAAGCGAAGGTTGAGGGTGCCTTTGCTGATAGTCGCGGTCATTGTAATGAGGCTGGATGGGAGCTGGAAAGGTCTGCAGTGGCCGCGACGCAACACTTCGGGATGTGGACTGAATCACGTGACGTCCCGGGAGGGTCGAAGCTGCTCTGGCTGCCGGGTTCTCTCCTGCACTCAAGTGATCTATCTACAATGGGTACAACTGTATCTGTGGGAAACCAGGCATGGGTAGAAAGGAAATCGACCGATGTCGTTGGGTGGCGCGATACGTGGTCGGGAGAAGGAAGTAATGTATCTCAAACGGGGAAGCCACTCAGATCCAATAAAGGGTACTGTCTCACCACGGTCATCTATCTGTTCGAACAATTGGGCGTCTCAGAACGCACGGAGAGAATTGTCCTTGGGGCTGCTACATCAGTATCGGAATGATACATCAAGTCCACGGCGATGCTGTCAATCGTGACAGTATATACGCAATAAAGACATTCCTCCCACGGTGGAGTCAACCATGACGCGTCCTCCGGGGGGGCAAAGTGGTAACTCCCCTGGGTGATGATTGTGGAGTTTACCTATGGCAGCGGTCCAACATGGGCAATTTCTATCTCCCCCCGTGCGATGATTGATGATGTGCAAGGTGGCTCCATTCCCGAAAGGATGCACGCACGAGGTTTTTGTTGTTTTCTTCAATTTTCGAGAACGCTCATGTGTGGCGCAAATGCCGCGTCGGACGTGTTGAAGATAAGGGAGAATCCTTATGGCAGGTGGGCCGACCAGAAACTAGAACCCCGAGAAGAAAAGATGAGGGAGGGCCCCCCCCACCAGGAAGGGCAACCAGGCACGGCAAAGTTTCGGTGGTGTGAGTTAAGTATGTGGTCCCGTACGATGGCTTCGGTTATACTGCTGCGAGGATGGCGGCCGTGCTAAGGTTATACATACACCCATAAACAGTACAATCATTCAGTTGAAAAGGGTCGACGGGTATGATGCCGGATATACTCCTCCTCCGGGAGTCGGCCCATTATAACAGACGGCCGTCTCCTTGGCTTAATTAAAAGCACGCATATGATAGCCAGCTCACGAAAGCTTCAGCATACCGTATGGAGCAATCCGACATTTCAACGAGATCAACATGATCTCCATGGGACAGGCACGAACCATCTTGAGTTGTGCCACATAAGTGTCAGGGTTGGTCAAGGTACGAGGTTCCTCTCTCCTCGCGTGAACTCAAAAACGCCGCATCGTAGCAGTTTTCCCATCGGCTCTCTCCGCTCTGCTTTATTATCCGGTTGGGACAAAAGTCGGATGATCCAAATGCTACAGCCGAGCAACGGTTGCTGCTGTAAAAGTTGACCCGAGGCATGACGTGTATGCTGTTTCGTCCAACAACAATGCTGCGTGCGATACCGTAGAAACAGCCGTACTCTTCTCGGCGCCGACCTCATCGGTAGAGTCACCTATTCACCGAAGTCCGAAGGCGACGCTGCGAGTAAAACTTACAGTACTGGACATTTTTAGTTCGCAACATGTCCTGAATTCTAGTAACGACAGCTGCCAGTCGTGTACAACGACATCAGAGCGAGCAATCTGTCCAACTCAAATGTTTTTTTGTTTTTTTTTGCGTTAATGCCTCTGTGCGACATCATGCCTGGGCCCACTCAATGGTGTCGGAGTCATCCCCCCTAATCTGTGGCACTTTGATGGGGAGGCGCCGCCGCCACCACTCATGCACGCAGGACCCAGGGGAACAGTCAGAGAAGCATTGTAAGTTACTGTATATCGCCACATGAGGGCAGTTTCGTCGGGCTGAGATCGCCGCAGATCGGCTTAGCCGACGGACGACGACAACAACAACTCGTCAATGCGCATGAGCCCACCCATGCGAGGCCATTATTCGCTGACGTGACTGGCCGCCTATTCGCAGCACCGGTGTCAATTACCTTGAACCGAGGAAGGAAGAAGCCCCCACTCCCCCCATGCTGTAAGGTCACATAATCATACTTGTATGCGCAGCGTCATCGTCGGTCTACTACACGCTACCGACGCGGGGACACATAGCCGTGACGACGCCAGCTAGTATGTAACGTACAGCTGCGAGGAAGCCCCATACCGTACAGCACGTACCAAACTCGGACGACACTTCGCTCGACGAAACAATGATTGGACTGGTGGCCGTAAGCATTTCCGAATTCGCTACAATGTCACAGGGGGTGCGGTGTGTGTCGTCGGCGTGCGCCTCCCGCCTCCGTCCATGTATGCATACATGCATTGCAGCGTGCTGACATGGGCGGCGTACAGCACACCTGCTGCGCGATTCGGAGTAGAGACCCTCGGTGTCTGTCCACTGGCAACGCGAAGTGGAAGCGGAGATCCCCGCGATAAGAGAAAGAAAAGTAGCACCTCAACTTTTGCTTCAACTTCTGCCTGGGATCGCTGGCTGACCCGCAGAATTCCAGAACCCGCCCACCCACCGCCTGACGACTCGACGAAGCGGTGCGCTTCTGCCACGGCAGAGAACGTAGCCACGGGCGTTCTCAGCTTTTTCTTTTTTCTTTTTTCGGAACCCTGTCAATCATCATCATCTATGTCCAAGTCTTAAATCCGAGTCTGAGTACTGGAGTACCGAGTCCGAAGCAGTCGGCAGGACGTCGTCCTTTCTTCTCGACTCCGCGGCGGCTGCGGCGGTGGTGGCAGGGGGCGTACCGAAATCCGATCGAACGAGCAGAGGGCTGCCGCTGCCGAGACCGAAGAAGCGAACGGACGTAATCATATTGTAGGGTTACGACGGGCGTCGCTCGCTTATGTGTGCGGAGGAGAGCGAGAACGCGGGGTTGCGAACTTGCGATTAGCGATTTTGCGCGGATATTTGGACCCGGTGTGAGAGTGCGAGCGCTGCGAGCGACTCCGGCGCAGGGTCGGTCCCCAGAGTGCGATTGTCGCCCTTCGCTCACGGGCTGTACTGTATAGGTGGCGCATTTGTGTGGCTGACTAGCTGGCTTCGATTGGGGGGGCCGTATGGGTGGTTCGGTTTGGTCGAAATTGGCACTGGGACATCGCACTGCAAGTCCACACTACCTAAAATGTTATTCAATGCCTGGGTGTGTCTGCCACTTACTTATGATTGGAAATGAGACGATTGTGAGTCCAATGTAGGATAATGAAGATTGTCATTCTATTCTGGACAAAATCAAAGTCTTGAATTTTTGTTCTAGTTCCGGATGAAATTGAGTGGCCAGTACACACAAGATAAGAGTTGGTCTGAAACCTGAGTCCAACTGAGACTAATCTGAGAAAGAGAGAGAGAAAAAAAACAAATGAACGAACAGGGACGGAAATGGCGTCTCAAACAGGCCAAGGAGACATCAAATCGACATTCCCACACCTTTGCGACTGTCATCCATACATGTGCAAATTCCAAAAGGTCAATACTTTCTTCCCAAAAAAAAAGTACAATATGTTCTCTGGCATGTAAAGATATTAAGATCGCGCACAATATAATGAGGATCAGAGTGAAATTATGATCATGAAATTTTTGACAAAGGGATCTAGACTAGAAGGCATTACCCACACCCCTGGGTCCTGATGAACAAACAATTCGGCAAATTTGGGGTCAATAAGCAGCAGTGATCAAGTCGTAGTACAGACTGTACGACAAAAGAAATCCAACTGAAAACCCACCAACCAGGACCACAGAGCGTTGACAGAAATGCTACTCAATTTAGACTCATCTTCGGATGCGAAATGGCACATTTGCCAAGTGGAACTCCCCAACGGGCGCAACACAAGGGCGCCCTCTAAAACCAGCCACCTTCTCCACTCATTGATTAATTTCAGTTACACAATAGGTATAATTTGAGGTGAGTTTTATCGGTACAATAAATGAGCCAGGAGATCTTGGATTTCAGCGCACAACTGTGGGTTATAGGGAGAGAGGATTCTAATGCGTCCGGACGACCGACAAGCCTAGGCACCAAAGCCCCTATCATAATGCTAGTCAGGAATCGGAGAATCGGAAAGATCGAGGATCGGGGAAATTGTGGGGTGTGTTTGTTGTGGGCGCGTGTGTATGGTGTCACCGGCGTCGGGAGACAGGTGGAATGGAACTTGGAAGAGTGCGTTTCGATCAGGGCTTCCATGACTCGGGAATTCCGTGTCTTGCGAGACGTCCCCCTGCCCCACACGTCGATAGTCCTTTTTGATGCATACATGGATACTGACATTGTACCAGTGTTTATACGCGCACTACTAGCAAGCTAGAAACTTGAACTGAATGAAAAAGACCGCGAGTGATTCATTTCGTGTTAATATTTCATTGTTCATTCGAACCGAACCATCGTTTCGTGGTGTGCTCGGACCTTTTTTCACGTGTAGTAAAAGAGCCCGGCTGGTGTTTCATCAGTTGAGGTGAAACTTGCGGTGCGGACCAGAGACACCGTTTGTCAAGATTTTTTTTCATTGAAGTAGCCTACTGTTAGACCAACTCGGCGGCGATTAGCCCCGGAATGAGTACTTATATTATACATGGGCTAGGCACATGCATAGAGAAACCTGGTGCTACAAGATGACGCGGTAAAAAAAAAAACTTACAGGGCGTGTAGGTGATGGTGGAGGCTTATTACGGCTATGCGTACGACATGTAAAGTTGAAGAAATGGACCCTCAATTGCTGATCTCGTCGCGGAAACCCTTCTCACTCCCTATTTCGCCCGGAATCTCCTCGAGCTACAAAGAGGCGTGAGCAAACCTTGGAGGGGAACATAGAAAATATACACACCTCGTCAAGGTCAACGAGCGACTGCTTGATTATTTGAATAGCTTTCAGGAGGTCCTCCTCAGAGATGACCAGCGGGGGTGAGAACCGGATGCTATTACAAATTCGAGTTCGTCAGTGTCTCCCATGATATCAGGAAAACACGCATACGTGTTCACATGCGTCGGTTTGGCAAGCACGCCCCGGCTCTTGAGCAGAAGGCAGAGCTGCCATGCTGTGCGTCCGCGCGTGCTCGCCTTCTCATCGATGACGACGGCATTGAACAACCCGCGCCCGCGCACCTCCTTGACGAGTGGCGAGCGCAGCGCGCGCACGCCGCTGCGGAATAGCTCGCCCAGCCGTTGGGCGCGCTCCGCGAGGCGCTCCTCGATCAGGACGTCCAGTGCGGTCATCGCCACGGCGCAACCGAGCGGGTTCCTATCCGAATTGATGCGCGCGCACAGGCAGAGAGAGAGAGAGATGAGCGTGAGAAAATAGAAAGAAAGGAGAAAGGAGAGCGCACCCGCCGTATGTGCTCCCGTGCTCGCCGGGCCTGACGCACAGCATCACCTCCTTGTCTGCGAGCACTGCGGACACGGGATACACGCCGCCAGAGAGGGCCTTTCCGAGAAGAACGACGTCCGGTCGGATGCCCTCGTGTTCTATGCACAGTAGCTTGCCCGTCCGCGAGAGGCCCTGTCCGGTCCAACATGTTCAGCATGAAGAAGTTCGTCTGGATACTTGGGCGGGCGCGCCTCACCGTTTGGATCTCATCTGCGATGAGCAAGACGTTGTATTGCGAGCAAAGGGCGCGGACTTGGCGAAAGTATCCCGGTGGCGGGACGACGATCCCTGCTTCACCTTGGATGGGCTCGATGAGGAATGCGGCGACGTCCTTGCCGTGGAGCTCGAGTGCTCGTCGGATGTCTTCAATTTCACCATATCGAATAGTATGAATTGCGTCGCCGTCATGATACGTCGGACCTACGCCCGCAAGGTACGGACCGAAACCGTTTCGACTGTCCGGGTCTGTACTCATGCTGGAAAGAGCCACATTAAGGGCCGCCAACAGCTCGAATGGAAGGTCGGTCTCTCACCTGATGACACCGATGGTCCGGCCGTGGAAGTTGCCCGCAGCGCTGAGGACGATGGCGCGCCCTTCGGGAACGCCTTTCTTCTCATATGCCCATTTGCGCGCGAGCTTGATGCCTGTTTCGACGGCCTCGGCGCCCGTGTTCATAGGGAGGACCATGTCATAGCCAAAGAGTTTGGTGACCTTTTCCGCGAAGGCGCCGAAAACGGAGTTGTAGAACGCCCGCGAGGAAAGAGTGAGGCGCTGAGCCTGCTGCACCAAGGTGGCCACGATGCGGGGGTGGCAGTGCCCCTGATTAACAGCACTGTGACCCAAGGTAAGCTCCGGGATAGATGGGGGCAAGAAAACACGGAAGGGCAGCACTTGGTGCGCAGCGATCCGGGAAATGAACATGTCGTTTAATACAGCCATCGGAGGCCGGGAAGGGGCGAGCTCGACAGTTCGCGCCTGCGAGGCGAATGAAGAAGCGGTGCTTACGAATACGCCGAAAGCATATCAATGTACTCCTTCCCTTCCGGATCCCATACCCTGTATTCATCGCCCATTAGCTGTGCTTTCCACGTCACCAAAGCTTAACGGAGCCACTTACTTGGCACCGAGTGCCCTATCAAAGACGACTGGAAGAGGGTGATAGCTAGCAAATTGCCGATCAGCGTCGATGGATTATATAGCCGAGGGCATTAAATGGACGATGTTTTACTTGTGTGCTCCGAACTCGTGCTCAAGCCGGATCACGTCCGCAGAAGACAGATGGACTTGCTGTGCAGGACTCTTTGACTGATCGCGTGCTTCGGCGGGTAACGGCGGGGGCGACCGCAGAGGTGTTTTTGCCGTTGGCGTGCCGCGCGAGGCCGTTGTCGTGGGGATGCAGTGCTACGGGTGCCATGGCTTGAATGCTTCTTATTTGGTAGGAACACGAGTTATGAGTGAGCTTTGGTCTGTTTATCTCTTTGCGGGTGCGAGTGCGAGAGTGCAAAAAGTGGTGTCTCGGCGAGAAACACGAGGCTGGTCTTTATAAAGGCCAATTGTCCCAGGCTCGGGCGGACCATCCCGCACTCTCCCGCCGCCCCCGACATTCAAGTTGCTACCGAAACCGTTTCGAACCTCTTTTTTTTTTTTTGCTTGTTTTTCCGGAATGTTTCCGCACAACGATGGTTAAGGTGTGGGGCGGTTTCAAATAGTTTTTCTCTAAAGCTTGTTTCGCGCAATGCCTCTGCAGGCCTCGGATTGACCTTGCTCTGGATGCCAGCGCACTGCAGCGAATGTTGTCACATCGAAACCCGTCTTCGAGGATGGGGCATCGATGACGCCTCTAGGGTTCTAGATCTGTACGTTCGTTGCCTGCGAACGAGGGGACAAACTACACAAATCCTGGGCGATCACCTGCTCTGGCTTCTTAGGTGCTTCTAGGCTCTCCACGGGCACCCAACTGGATCGGATATGTGCGCATGCCCTTCATTTTCCTCTTGTGGAGCTCGGAGTTGGAAACAGCGTCATTGCTTGGTGCCTATGCCAGCCAGCCCAGCGGGCATTGACGGTCCCTGTAATGGTCGACAATGGTCATACGTTGATGGGTACTTCCTGCGATGTAGGTTCACCATTCGAAAGCGACGTCAATAATTAATCAGGTCTGAGCCTAGTCAATGCGTCAGGAGCGACCATACCAGTGATCCCCCCTCCATTCTTCCCGTCATGGGCGCTTGGAGAGACGCTGGTCTCTCCGTACCACATGGTCTCTGCTCTCGTAACTTGTAAGATGTAGGACACCTTGTGACCTTTATCAAGTTTCTGAGGTCCACATGGCTAACTTTTACCTCTCAGTTTCCCGATCTGCCCCATCATGGCAGGCTTCCGTGAAATCGCCTTCAAATTCTGCGTGGTTCTACCTCCAGCTACTGTGCTTACAATGTGTTAAGATGTTAGGTTTAAGGACTCACGCCTTACTGGAATGCGCCAGACAGTTCACCTGTCTGAGCTGACTTGCCTGCGTGAAAGCGCGATGCCTGCGAGGTGGCATTACGCTACTTGCCCAGCACCGTGAGTTGTTGTTCGCGTTCGCGATTACGGATGACCGTCCTGTGTTGATCGACAAGAGCAACGTTTCCCGTCTGAGTCTCACAACTAACGCGTCACTCACCGCAGGATCAAAGTGCGCCGTGTGTGTCATTATCTTCACCGGACAGTGGCCCGAACACGTGCTCGATCCCGGCACGGTCGTCATCCGTCATCCCATCAGCTTTGATCGGCTCGAGACCTTCGCATTCTGCGCCACATACAGTACAATACTGTAGCTTGTCTCCATATGCACCCCATGGTCAGTGGAGAAGTTATGCCATCACACACACGCTCGAGCGCCGATTGGCGTCTGATATGGGCGTAGTGACGGCACAGTATTCGTTCAACCCCGGTGTCGAAGTCCTGCCGGGCCAGACGTGAGAGACCGCAACTCGATACGTCCGCGTGTTGCTCACGAGGCCTGCGAGCATACGACGCAATTGGGCCGAACGCGTGTATCATCTTTCATCTCCCCCAGACTCCATCAGAAAAAGAAGAAACGGAGCACGAAAATGGACGCGCCTGTCGTTGTCCTCGAGGCGCCCACACCCCTGTTTATCATCCGACTATCATCCGCCGAAATCGTCGGATGAACCGCACCGCAGCACCATACCCACCGTCGCGGTCTCCCCGCCCCACGCCGCATCACATTAAAAAGAGAGGTGAACGTGACGCGCCAGGATCCAGACCCCCATAATGTGTAATCTAATCTAAGATTCCCGTCTCGCATCGCGGGACGAACCGAGATGGGCGTGTGTGGATCTTCCCCTTGTGGGGCACGCCGCGTGACCTACCACCACGAGCTGGCACCTACTCCTGCATCCTGTACCCATGCCTCCACTAGCATTAGTGCCCTTACGCCGTGCCGGCGAGTCAGATTATACCGTTCACCGTATCAGGACAGCTATCGAAAGAAAAGAGCTGCTCCGCGATGGCCACCATGATTGGACCCGTCAAGCTCCTATTCCCTGCGATCGACCGTGATGTACACCTTCCGTCGTTTCCGAGTCATCTCGCGACAACCCCCAGACCAGGCCGTCACCGCCTTTCGCGGCTGTCCGGGTCTAGCGGCAAGGTTACACGAGGTGTGTATAATACGACAAGGTTCACCCGATCGCGATCGAGACCTGCCTTTCCTTTCCTCCTTTTGCTCGAGTCTACGGAAGGCGGCGTTCCGGCGTGCGGCGTGCGTCCAATACGGTACTGTATTGCCCTGTGGATTCACAACACAACAACACACGTTGATCCGCGCCCAGTCTACTGCGCAACTTGGCACTTGCGATTGTGCAAGCAAAAGGTAAGTCCCTCTAACGGCAAGTCCCGCAGCTGACTGGTGTGGTACTGGTCTTTGGTCGTGTCTGCCACGTCATCGTCATCGTCGTGACGCGCGTCAGTGCCAGTCCCTCCATGCCAGTGGGGTGGGTGGAGCTCCGACGCGTTTCAGCCTCTGAGCCCTCTGATGCTTGATTGAACCGTTGGGGCTCGGGTCACATTCAAGTTGGGCTTGATGCTCCGAGTCCCGAGTCCCTTCCCGGCAGCCCGGTACCAGCTGCTAATCATGTCGACTTCCATTCAGATCAACGATAGGAAATAGTGCGATTTGTAAATTAACAGCTACTGCTTCAGTCGGGTCCACTAGTCCTCCTCTAGTAAGTCGAGATAAAGAAGCTCTAATCCGTGCCAGACTGGCTAATAATAGCGCGCCGCCTACTACAGCAATACGCTTGCACGATAAGATAAGGATAAGTTGATAAATGCCTCCTCGATTGAGCAACATGACAACAACAGGGTCGGACGGTGGCTACTTTTTTGGTGACAGCTTCCCTCGCTCCCTCTTGATGTACTCGGTTCAATTTTTTTTATCACCACAACAACCAATGTCAAAATTTCGCCGACCGACAAAACTCCCTTTGCTGGTGCTGCGTACAACTCCCGGGAGCGAGGCCCGTGCAGGAATCTAGCTTATCAGGAAGCAAACGGAACCAGTCTCGCTTGCCAGTGCGCCCTTGCTTGGCCTTCTCCTTCTTCGGCACCACGATAAGATACCCACTGGGCAGCACACACGGACGGTACGTGTCACCGCCCATCACATCACATCATGGTCAAATATACACCCATCGTTCCGTATCATATCATGTTTTTCATTACGCTGGGTCGTAGAACTTCGAAATGGAACCGAACACCTCTCTTCTGCGCGGGCCAGCTCGGTCATGGATATGACTCCCTTCTAACTTATCTCCGGTCAAACAAAACAAGGAGGGGCGGCGGTCCAAGCGGCTAGATTGGGACCAATTTGTAATGTAGACAACTTGTCCTGAAGGAATGGCTCCCAAATCAATGAGAGGGTATCGAAGATTCAGGTTCCCCCCCCTCCCCTCCCCGCGTCCTCCTTCCGATGTTGGCCTACCCCCTAGCTAGCTAGCTAGGTGCAATCGACTCGGCCCTCCCCCTCCACCCACCCCCGCCGATTGTGGCAAGGCAAACAGACACTTTTTGTCGTTCGTCGATCACCGTCCCTGACCGATTTCAATACCCTCGATATTGTCCCACTTGCAGATGGCATACCCTCGACAGTGTGTGGCGGATTTGGGCGTTCGCTAACTTTGGAATTTCAAATAATACCGCTGGTGCCAAGTTACTGCTTGTAAAGTCCACACCATCTAGCCAAACCGAGCTTGCTTCGTCACCAGCAGAAGTGAGGAGTCATATTTCCGTCTGACCGCTGATACGTTGCATGTTCGCTCTAGATGTAATATTGGAGGTCGTGAACATTCTAGGGTCGTTTCTCTACTTTGACACCAAACCTTTCATAAGCACCAGCCTTCTGTGAGCGGAAGGAGCGGAAATATCTTCGCCAACAGTGACAGGGGACGTGTTTTAAAACCATTTCAAGTATCGACGTAAATAATTCGACGTCTGTTACGATCGCGCGTTAACAACTGACACCTTCGAGTAAATTGGTTTATACAGAACAGGCGTTGCACTTAATTTGTCGTTCTAGTGCGGCTCTAACGGGCGACACTCCCACATCTCTCCCACCTACACTGTACACTAACCAGGGCCAGGGAGTCAGTCGCTAGGTCAGTAACCTCTGTTAGTTCCGTGCTCGTCGATTCACCGATTCACCAACTCAACGCAAGCGCCGAAGCTGAAGAGCCAACTGAGAAGAACTCGCGATCAGAATTTCGAAACATTCTTGACGTTTTGCAGAGAGAGATGGCATCTTCTTGCGATTTATATTAACAGAGACGACCCTGATCTAGTTGGCCCTGAGCGTCGAGCGAGGCGCGAGGTCCCTCGAAATGATCGATCGGTGGCGGGACGGCCGGTTGGGTCGATCGAGGGTGACACATATGTGCGCGCACTGTATATGGTAACTACGGAACCAAAAAAAAAAAGTAGCAAGTACAGCCAAAGCGAGAAGAAAACAAAATGAGCCGTTGTCCACGATGAGTGTGAATGCGAGGTACCATGGTTATAGATAGTATATGTGAGTCGTGCGGAGAGAAAGAAAGAGAGAGAACAGATAGATCGTCGTCGTCGTCATCAATACCTAAGCAAGCGGGTCATATGTTTGTGGCGTCGCGAACGTGGGCTCAGCTCCACACACGAGCCAAGCTAAAGTCGTTAAAAAATCGTCATGCCTGCAGCTCTGCCGGCCACTCCTTGCGCGGCATCCACCGTCCGTCCACGTCAAAGCGGGGATTGCGGGGGTACTCAAGCCCCAGGTCCTTGCTCGACCCGATTGGGACTGTACGACGTGTATGGGGTCAGAGATCTAGAGGGGGGGGGAACCGATAAAGAAAGAAGGGGGACATACGAAGCCACGTCCAGGTGCGCGGACCAAAGACTTGCTCCCAGTGCGCACGTACGTCGCCGAGCCACCACATGTTGCCCTCGCGTCCGATGCGGCCCCACTCGGCATCCCATGCTTGTCGCGTGCGGCGTTTCTCTCTGCAACGCCACCAGGTTCGATTAGCCCAAACGTACGAGTAACGGAAGGTCAGAGAGAAAGAGAAGACGCACACGCAGCCCCAGAACGAATGCATCTTGTCCAGTGTCTCGCTCTCGCGGTCCTTCATCGCGCGTGAGGCGACGTGCTCGACGGTCGTTTGGTTAGTGCTGATGAGCACGATGTGCGACGTGAGCATCGCCGACGTGAACACCGCGAACAGCCCCGATCTACGGCGCGCGCCTTGTTATTAGATCTAGGCGTGGAAGGAAGGAGAGAGCTCGCACAGGACAATCACGACGATGTGTTGCGGGTCGACGGTTGTGTCCGTGCGCGAGGCAGCGCGCGCATTGAGACCGACGAGCGTGGAGAACGTCCAGAGACAGTAGAACATGGTCCATACCACGAACACGAAGAAAAACTAGCGGCGCCGCGGGCACGAATCAGCTAACTCATCCCTACAGACGGCGTGGCGGAACTGACCTTTTGATTTTGTGCACCAACACATTGCCCGATCCCTACACGCAGCCAAACCCGTCAGTTCCCCAATCGACAAACCACACAAAGGTACTCAGAATGAAGAAAGAGGGGTGTGCTCACAAGGACAGTGATGATCGTACTTCAACACGCACTACCGTAGAGACACCACCCCCATCAGATCAGATCCCCATCACCCTCTCATTGAAACGAAAGAAACGGGGACGCACCGTGCCGCACGCTCGGCAATGATGTGTCCGTGGCGGCTTGATAATCGCGCACCGCCGACAATACCGATGTTCCTCGCGCAGCGAAGGGAGCAGAGGCGGTTCTCTCCCCTGGGCTGGCGTCTGCTGCTGTTCCTGCTGGGGCCGCCGAGAGTTTTCCCCGCGCGGCTTTTCTGATGGCGGGAGCCGTGAAGTGGCGTACGACCCTGCACGTGCGCTGTTTTCGGTGCTCGGTTGCGTTGAAGGGGGAAGTGATGAATTGAGCGTGCTGGATCCGCGCGACTGGTGACGCGTCCGTGTTGGTTGAGAAGAGAGGTGTGAAGGTGAGGTGAGTGAGGACGAGGAGGGCGGTATGCTGCGCGTGGAAGAGCCCTGGGACATCTGGGGCGGCAGAGTGGGAGCCGGCTGCCGTGGCAGCTGCGGTGGTGGTGGTACTCGCCACGATGGGGTCTCTTCGTAGGACGTTGAGTGCTCAAGGTTTGTGAGTTCCTGGTTGGTCGTATCCGCCGCCGACTGTCTCTGCACGTGCTACCAAAGCGAGAGAACTTCTAGTTAGCATCGCCAGTCAACTGGGCCAACAGGAATAAGAAAGAAAGAAGAGTGAGTTGTATATTGTCGAAGCGCTGGGTCTGTGAAGGGTTGATAGGAAGGACTCATCCCGTACACCATTACGAATATATGTGACAGTAGGAGCAGCCGCGGGTCCAGGCGCAGCGTTGGTATCAACAGCAACATACGCAGACCGAATGGTGACGACGGTATTCGCCAGTGGAAACATGACGTCGATGACGTAAAGGAGACCGAAGGAAGACGTTACAAAGCCAGCCCCGCAGAACCAAAAACGCCACGAGGAGCACCACGAGCAATGTGCGCCGTGAAAGGAGAAGAAGCGAGCCATGTGCCGTAAAAAAAAAAAAGACCACAGCCGCACATGAAATATGTATCGGCGGCGGTCCGAGCGCCGCGGGCACCATCAGAAAGCACGGCATACACGCGGCGAGTGGCGCGCGAAAGCGACTCAGGGCAGGATGGGAGAACATTGGATAAAGGGTGACCACTGCGGCAGGGCCGGAGGGGTACAAGGAATGCAGAAACAAGACGAGACGAGATGGAGCTCACCTTGGTCGCATAACCAGGCGGGGTGAACACGACCTAGTTGGTTCAAAAAAGCGACACAACGCGGGCAAAATGAGTGGAACAGACACGCGCAACTGAGGCTACTGCGCACTTTGATATATGCCCAAATCATCATCATTCCCAGCACAACGAACGCAACCAAGAAAACGACTGTTTTTGTCGTCGTCGTCAGTACCGGCACATAACGGACATGCGTGCATATATACGTCAGCCGTGTGTGTGAGGGGGGGGAAGGGGGGTTGACTCACTGCCCATTGTGCGTGAGCCGAGCGAGCTGCTCTCACGCTTGATCATCGGAATGCAGAGTCTCCCGATGTATACGTATGCCGAGTAGGCGATGATGGATGAGGAGATGGCGACGGTGAGCTTGAGCACGAACCAGGGCTGCGGGCCCTTGCGCGCATCGCGGCGTTTGCGAGCGGCATCGCTAATGACGGTAGAGAGTCTGCGGGACTTGTGTTGTCCGCCAGGGGATGTGGTGGGTATAATCGGGGCATTTCGAGTCGTACGGGCCATGTCGAGGGTTGAGAAGGCCTCTCTGGGGTTGATCCACACCTAGTAAGAGCCAATCACGTGTTGTCTATCTAAACACCTCTAAACAAACTCTATCTCTACTCCATGATAATCTGTCGAGATGCCATGATTCGCTGCGCGAGTGCGCTCAGGTTCGCGTCCGCCATCACTACGTCAGGTGCGTACTCAACCCCAAACATCTCCCGCACCGAACGCGCAATCCGCCATGCCTGCCGCTCAGACCAGAACCGGAAGTCATCCGGGTCACCGCCATCGTCGCTCGTACCCGCAGTGGTGGAGCTCGGAACCAGCGACGGGTCGCCGTCGAGGCATAGTGGGACGACGTGAGCGAGCGCCGCGCGCACAGAATCAAAGTCGACTTTCTCCGGGGGGTCCACTGGGGAAAAATATATATATGCGATTGACGGGTGAGGCGAGAAAGAGCGGAGGGATAGACGGACCGTATATCTCGATTGGCCCGTCTAACGCGAGCACATTATACATGCCATCGTGGTGATACCGCACCTCGTAGCGCCCGACCGTCCACGGAAGCCCATCGCCCTGAAACACGACCGTGCCGCTTGCCTCATCGTCT
The DNA here is from genome assembly GCA_025769895.1 of Lactarius psammicola. NCBI lineage: Eukaryota > Fungi > Basidiomycota > Agaricomycetes > Russulales > Russulaceae > Lactarius > Lactarius psammicola. The sequence goes on along the minus strand of WTXK01000092.1, from coordinate 115,658 downwards.
GCGCCCTCGCTGCCGGTCAGACAACCCGAGTGACTGTCCTCGCCAATCGGGAAGTCGCCGTCCCACTCCTCGTCGTGCACCGGCATCCACATCCCCAGCGATGACGTCCGCGTTACGAGCGACGACGGGTTGGCCCCGACGCGGTACAGTCCGATCCAGTCTCGTCGCGAATGGTGTCGCGGCACTTGCCACGCGACTGTGATCTGCTCGCCGAGATGGAATCGTAGCGCCCCGTCCGCGCGGCGCGATACGACGTGTACCTTGTACCGGTCCGTCGCGTACGCCGATAGATCGTTCGCCAGTCGTCTGCACCAGCCACATCCGTTTCTCATCAGCGCCTCCCTTGAGTCGAGGAAGGAAATAGACGCACGTGATGACTAGTTTCTCGCGTGATTGCTGCAGGAGGAACTTGGTATCCTGTACCACTTCAGACAATTTTGGACGAGCTGTGGGTGCACCACTATGCGTCAGTATCAGAGCAGAGAGGGAAACAGGGAACGTACACTTGGCCAAAAACTCCTCTACCACCTCTGCGGTATCCTCATACACCTTCTCGAACGTGCCGCGCACCTCCCGCACGACGCGCCTGATCTCCGGTGCGTGCCGTCCTGCACGACTCTCGAGCAGCCGTGCGTTGTGGCTCGCGACCTTTTTGACGACCTTGGTGAAGCCTGCGTCCTTCCGTAGATTGTCGCCATACAACTTCCGCATGTGAGGACTATACGCAACACGACTCTCACATGGTCCTCAGGAAAACAAAAGCAAGTGAGAGGACGTACTGCTCGACGTAATGCAAGAACCACCAGTAAGAGACGTGCCGTACGCCAGCGAGGATGTACACGAGTTTGTTCCCGCTGATAAGCGCCATCCCGAAGAACGCAGCGCCGGCGATAATCTCGGGGTTATTCAGATACCTTTAGAATGGTGTCAAGTCGTGTGCCGAAACGGCAAGGAAGGTGGAATACCGGTATATGCCAGAATAATCGAGTGAAGGGGTGTAGTCGTCCATGAAAAAGTCACCGTAAAACCACCCTGGGAGTCGTCGCGTCAGGTTTTCGTTGGCGTTAGGTGCGAATACTAGCCACTAACCAAAGACGCCGAGGACCTCGTACGACTCGCTCGTCACCCACATGTGAAATGCAATCAACACCTATGGTCTGTGAGCATCACACGCACACACCAAATGCAGAGGCAATAATAGACTTGCCGAGCCAAGTATGTGCCGCAGCAGCTCATTACCTGTGATCCACGCAGGTGGCAGCTCATACGTCTTCCAAACGAGCCCAAAGCAAGACACTGTCTTCTCATCAGCTCATGGAAGGCGATTCGTTGGATTAGACGTACCGTAGCTCATACACATGCTCAGATTGTACACGGCCTTCCAACTGGCGAATGCCTCCCTCACCGCACCGCGGCTCCCATCGCGTGCAGGGTAGTGGTAGTGTTTCAAGAAATGCCGCACGAGAAACTTGCGCGAACTCTGCGCCTGCAGTACGAGGCCGAGGCCGAGGGTGTGGAAGAGCATCCATGCGAGAGCGTGCGCGAAGTGCAGCCCCGCGCTCGTGAGCCAAGGCGTGGGAAGGACCACGGTTAGAAACGGGTACGCCATCGCAAGAAGCAGCATAAGATCTTGGGCCCTGCCGAAAAGGTCCAAAGTTTCAGTTTTTGGTGGACGTACGCCAAGATTGGACGATCGCAAAGGCGGCGCACCGGAATACGTCCAGATGGAATATGAAGATCGTATCTCGGCGGAAATACTTGTTACGCAGATCGTGATGGGATAGCGGGGAGGAGCTGCGCTGCCGCTCGAGTTGCAGGGGCGGGGTTGCCGCAGGCGGCACTTTTACCTTGTGCTTGAGTGCTGCAATTCCATTCATGGTGTGGCCGCGCTGCAGTTCAAGCTCAGTCTCAGTCTCCGCCTCACTCTCAGATGCGGTTGAACCCTCCGTGGCAGATGGAGTGGAGGGTGGGTCAGAGAACGCGCGGGCGCGTCCGGATGTCTGTCCTTGTGATTGAGGAGATAAAGGCACTAGAGGTAGCGCACTCGTTGTGCTAATGGTAGGCAGAGATGGTCGCCGAATGGGCACGCGCTGGGCGAGAGGCTTGCGCTGGCCATAGAAACGCTCGATATCTAATGGCCGAGATATCAGGGTTCGACAAAACCAAACTCGATGGACGTAGAAACTCACGTGGATTCTCAAAGAAGACAAGGAAAGCGAATTGGGCCGCATGCGCCGCAAGGCTTACAAATAGGACCGGGTAGCTCCCAACAATGAGGGACAATCCGTAGATCCATGCATAGCCTATCATAGTACGCCACTCCGATAATTGGTCGCGTGATCACTAATGTACGGTATGGGCGCTTACCGACAGAGTACATGGGATGCGGCGCGAGCTCAAACACGCCGTCAAAGACGAGTGCACCACGTTGGAAGAAGCAGTCGCCCCAGTACCAGCCATAGTCCTTAACGACATGGTGTGCCTCGGACTTGACCCAGAGATTGAACGCGATCAGGGTGATTCCTCCGATCCAACTGCGACATGACGAGATGTCTTAATGTCGTAAAATCGAGTGACGGCATTGTCAGGACCCACCGTAAGGCGTGAATGAACATGGAAAGCCCCGACGGAACGCGGAAGCAAGCAAACGCGAACAAACAGAACGATAAGAAATCGCTTGAGTGCCATCGTAAGAGCTCCGAAGCAGACGAAACGAGTATGGAAAAAACTCACTTGATCAAGATGATATCGACGGCTTGGCGGAAGAGCAACCAGGTGTTGTACTCGAGCGGAAGTTCCTGTAACGGCGCGATGAGTGGATGCGGCGAACGGTCTGGACACGGAACAGCGGCGCACGTCGAAGGAATAGTCTTTTCCCATCTTACCCACGAGTTGTCTGCGGATCCAGGCTCGCACCTCCGGCCTGCGGTTCTCGTCGAGCCACCCTAGCCTTTGCACCGTCCTGACTATCCATCTCCGCTTGCTCTGCTTGGTCAACACATATCCGAGCCCGGCATCGTACGCGGCGCGCCAGAACGCGAAATAGAGAAAGAAGAAGACCTTGCGAGGCGTGCTTGGCAGGGCGTAAAAAAATGCGAGTTGGAGTGCGAGCAGGGCGAGGTTGAGGATGTCAATGTGGGATTTTGGGTAGGACGGGTGAAAGAGGGCGGTGATCACGTCATGCGTCGTTGGAACGCGGAAAACTGTACACGTGTCAGCGGGTAGGCGGGGGAGGAGTGCTCTCGAGTACGCGCGCACCCTGGCCCGACGGAGTTTTCCCCCAGACGATCTGGTCCCGGGCGGGAGCACGGACGTCGTCGCCTGGTTGAGAGGACGCGGGGACTGGTGTAGCTAACGGTTTTTCTGCTTTCAGCTGCGGGATGCGTTGACGCAGACCTTGATTGAGCGGAACCGACATGGTAGTCGAGGTGCAAGCTGCGTGCGGACGTAAAATGCGAGCACCGTCGCGTCCCTTTCGCTTTTGCCCCTCTCATCACGTGGGCGACTATAATGCAATCATGAGCAATTTTCTTTTTTCCTCGCGTAAGTTTAGCAGCACGTTCGATCGGAAAACAGCTGGTCAGTCATAAAGCTCACCCTTTTTTATCCGCTTTTTTTATACCCACGAGAAAGACCCTGAGGTTATGCAGACTAGTCAGGGTATTCTTGTGTACTCGACGATGGACGTGGACATCATAGGGTGCTCCATCTTGCCATTGACGCTGGCACTGCTTTGTTTGCCATCACATGGCCAATTCCGCGCGAACTCATGTCAAAAAAACAAAGATTCTCAACCAGCACTACACAGACACTATAGCTATACCCCCGTTTATTCACTCAGTTCCAGGCTTTTGATTACCTGGGGCCGAGTTGCTAATGAGGGGGAAGAGAAAACCTTGGCATTAATTCAGCTGCTTCTTCGTATCTTCAGAAGTATGTTTTACGACGTGCCTCACAGATAATGTTATACTGTACTTGCCACGTATGCATAGCCAAATGGGTCATTTCGCTCAGGATCAGATCAATATGCATCAATTCGAACAAAATATTGGTACAACTACACTCTTGGGTTATTCCTAAAGCCCCCTCAACGCCGCAAGTTGGGAGACGTGGCGTCGTCCTATTCCCCAGCCTGGTAACGCGGTTCACACGGTGCCAGCTAGCGTGCGATCTGGACGAATGTCAGCTCCAAGAGTGCGGAGATGAAAGCAGTACTCACACCATATGAATTTCTTCTGATCGTCGTGGTCGACATTGGTATTGATGACTGCCACGTGGGGAAGTAGGGGTACAATGATCTGGGGAGATTTGGCGGCGCGTCCGTGCGTGCACGCATGTGGTCGAGGGGCCCGCTACACTGTAGCGAAATGACATTATCGACGGTTTTTCTTGTCCTCCCAGCAAGTTGGTGTTGTGCTACAAAATGTCGTGACGCAGAGGACTAGCTTGGTGATGTCCCCTTCAATGCCCAACTTACTGCCTATTTAAATGGATGCATCCGCATAATTCGGAGATGGTGGCGAGGAGAAAACAATTGGATCCCATTGCCGACCCACTCGAGAATATCACTTGCTAGGAAGGACAATAGCGCAAAGCGCCTAATCATCCTGCAAGGCGATAAACGGGCTCGTAAAATGGGTATTGATCAGTATGTAAGTAACAATATTAGAGAAAGTTCTTTCCAAGAGCATCGATTATCCTAAGATCAATCTCCCACACTATTATGTACCCTGTCAGATAATACCAGCATTCACGACAGCGGGACGTAACGACCAGATGCGAAACAGTGCTGCCATCTCCGAGATCAGTAGGCCAGAGATGCTACCAGCCCTAAACGGGTATATCGCGTCAGGATCGATACGAGCGAGGACACAAAACAAGACACCTCACCATCCCAGCGTATAGGCGAATATCGGCGTGCGTCTCGTATTGGTCCCGCTCTGCCGTGTTGACCTTGACCATGTCAAACTTCCCGTCCTCCCCATTCCAGTGGAAAATCCGCTTCACGCCCGCCCACCGGCACCACTCCAGGCACCGCCAGCATGGCCTGGCACTGCCCATCCCCACCTTCGTCACCCGCGCGACGTAGATGTCCGCGCCGTTGATGCGCGGGTCGCGCCGCCGCGCACTCCACGCCTTATCCGCCTCGCCGGGTGGCGGGGGCGTGCCCGGGTGGGGATGGCACGCGCCCTCGGACAGCCGTCGTGCGCGCTGCTTCCCGCCAGCCCCACTCCCGCTCCTTCCGGCGTCACCACTCCCACTCCCACCACTGCGGGCCTCCTCCGCCCGGCCCGCCGCCAGCCTGCGCTTAGCAGAAGGCGGGGACGGCCCATGAAAAGCTGCGCGGGTGCCCCTCGCGTGCAGCGAGGAGCGCCTCGCCTTTAAACAGCTGTCGCTGTGCGGGTGGTGGTGCTGGCGCTGGTGGGGGTAAATGCCGTTGTGAGGGGCACGGTGTTTGTAACTGCTGGGACGCCCCGGCGCGCGAGCCCTGCTGCTTGCGGAAGGACGGCGACATGCCAGTGAGGCTGAAGATCGCGTGCATCTCCGCGTGCATCGATACGGGCTTGCGGTGCCCGCGCGTGCGCACCTCGGCCCCGTCGTAGTGCGGCCGGTGGTGGTTGTAGCCGCTCGAGATGACCTTGCCGCCTTTGACAAGGACGGCGCCGAGCGTGAAGCACATCGGGCTCTTCGATGCCGCATCGGCGCACTGCGAAAGGTAGAACTGCGTCTTGTTCATGATAATCGATCACAATATTTTTTACTGCAGGTTGTTGTTAGAGTCTCTCAATGACAGTCAGAGCTGGGAAGCTTGCAAACTCACGAGAGGTGTAATTGAGTGTAGTAATGTCTCAAGAGCGAGTATCTGCACGAGATCGATGATGCAGTCGGGGGAGGGGAATGCTGACTCGACGCCCTGTAATGGGTTAGAACAGTGTCCGGAACGCACGGGCCGGAAGAGCTTTGTATTTACCCTGTATTTTCCCGCTTCAAGTTACCTTCTCAGGCTCATCTGTCTGGCTCCCCAATTTTCACTCAATATATCGCGGGAATCTTGCTTATAGTCTGACGCTGTACATCAGTACTTGCGTTTTTCTCTATAAAAACGAGGTTCGATTCGGCCCTTCCCCCCGAACCATCCCGCCCATCTCCACGGATGGCCTAGACAAAACGGGAAAACGAGAAATGCACTCGTGCTTGAAAAGCATTCGAGATCGTGAAGGGATACAGTGTATTTCCTGACCCTTACGCAGCTTTACAAGAGTATAACTCAGGACAATGAGGTACCGTTGGCACCGCCTTCGCATTGTGGTAAGTGATACGCAATTGCACCCGGCGAATCAGTGGTGTTGTACTTTAGTGAATCAGACGGCTACAGTATGTTCAGTGAAACAGTCCGTCTCAGCAGGGTGGCAGGACGTGAGAGGCGTCCTGAACAGTCTTAGCATACAGTCCGTGCAGGGGTGAACAAACCGAGTACAAGGGTTTGAGGACGTCCAAGATCGGGATCGGCCATACTTTGCCACAAGGTGTTGCTCTCCTCCCTACGGCATTGTACTACAAGTGTACAATATCTAAGCATTGGCCCTTGGGATCCATCCCGTGACTACACAGACCAGACCTATGGTGGCACGTTCAAGTTCTTCTACGAAGTGTCAGATCAGGCTGGGCCCTGGTACGTGAGAACATCAATATCTCTTCGGTTTTCTCCATGTGACAAGCCTCTACTCTGTCAGCGCTTATCATTAACCGGCACCTTTCGACCAGACTAGAATTACAGTATGTTGGTACGGATTGTGCCATAGCCATTTTTCACGTGTCTTGGCACTGGCACTAGCTACGCTGCATCCGAGCCACAGCACATTGTAAGTTTTCATTGTGGAGCTGGATCCAAAACTTGGGAACCATTTCCCTGTATCAGGGAATAATGAGTAGTGCCCCCTCCACTACCCAACACCGTTATATTGGCCAGACTATTGACCCTTGCAGGCCTCAACCCTTGAACATTAGGGACCACTGTCCTTGACTTTGTACACCATCCGCTTGTTTTGTAGTCGACCATTCCAAGACCATGTCGACTCCCCCCATCCCTCCAAACGTTGCGGAGATGTAAGTGTCGTTGTATCTGGCCCCAGTTCAGCACAAGTCTGATCCCTCTTTCTGCAGTGCTGCCCCATTGGTATGTGGGGTGCTTTGTCTTATCAATACCGATGATAATTATACTTCACCACTGTCTAGATGCTGGGAGCCCTGTGGAACTGGACCTTGTATGGGGTTCTCATAGTTCAGCTCTGTGAGTTGCTCATGCACCGTCTCCTATGATTCTGATCGCGCGGTGAAGACGTATACAGCTATAATTTCCCAGGAGACAGGGCACTCCTTAAGTTACTGGGTACGTACTACGTGCACTTCTACAGCTTGTGCTTCCCGTCCTGACTATAGCTCCTCCGCAGTATTCTCTGTATTCTTGGTGGAAACGTTACAGACAGCACTCACCGGAATGGACCTCTACTATTGGTTCGTCTCCGGCTTCGGCAAAATAGATCACCTCGTCGATCCCTACTTGTCCCCCTTCGACGTGCCCATCATCGGTTCCATAGTTTCATTAATCGTCCAATTCTTCTTTGTGTATCGCATCTGGATACTCAGCGGGAGGTCTTCCTGGTGTCTGTGCCTGATCATCTGCCTTGTGAGTCGGTTGTATCTGTTTCGTGCACATAATTCATTTTCCTACTTTCAGTCCTCTACTGTTGACGCGGCTGCCGCATTTTATGGAGGTGTTTATGTAAAGTTCCGCCTGTCCTAAGCTATTTCCAATTCGGCTCACATCTGTAGGGGCATGTTCGTAAGAAATTCGCTAGTGGCTGGATGCTGAAGGTCCTCGCCTTGGTATGGCCATCACATCTGCAGGCCACCTGCTTCCTTTGCTTCGCTAACGACGACCTTTACAGACGTGGCTGAGCGGAAATACCTTGTCCGACATCCTCATCGCGGGCTCGATGCTTTTTCATGTAAAGCACTAAGCTCTTTTCTTATAGGGCATCCGTACTGATTTTCTGCTCCTCTTCGCTGCCGCAGCTGGTTCGACGACGCAGAGAAGGAAACTTCAGTGACCACGCCTTATCGAGAATCGTTCGCTTGACAATTGAGACCAATATATTGACCAGTAAGCTAACCCTCGGATCTAGTGCGCTGTTTTGTTCGATCGTTTGCTTTTAGCAGCCGTGGGGATCATATCGCTCCTGATGGTTGCCTTATACCCTGTGGGTGATTACGAATTTTGCACATTCGATGTCTGATCCCACTACCTTAACATAGGACAAGCCCTGGTTTACTTGCCCGTACGTCTGTCTCTGTTTATCTGCTATGTTATCCTGGTTTTACATATCTGAAACGAAAACGCCACTCCACAGAACTGCTGTCCTTGGAAAACTGTGAGACCAATCTATCATCAGTTTGTAGTTTTCGCACACTGTGGCTGACAGTTGGCGGGTGCTGGCGCAGGTATTCCAATACACTCCTCGTCTCTCTGAATAATCGGATCTCCATCCGTGACAGGCGCAGAACTGTAGTCAAATCCCCACCCCTGACATTCGCTCTCACCACCAACTCCCAGCATGCATCGGAAATCTTGCATGCAGACATGAAGCCTTCACTGGCAGCCATGTCGGTAACAGGGTCGTTGAAAGACAGCGCGGGACGAGACATTGACAGGGTCATTAGTGAGCATTACAACACTCCCTCCCTTCGGTTAGTGTCTAATACACCTGGGTTGTAGATATTGCGTGATTGGGTCACTTGCGACAAGGACATCATTTGACAACAGGCACCATATCGCATCGCGTTCTTAGCGTTCGTCGAAAGCTGTCTGGCATAATGACCTTTGGCTATTTTTGGTCTTCCCAATGTATAGTGTACTTTACATACCAAAGGGACGGGCTAGATGATACCAAAGGATGACGGCATGTAGAATAGAGACGAGATAACCTGCTGTGTAGTACGTGGCTTCAATAGTTTGTTCTAGTGTGCTAAATTAAACCCTCTGTCACCACGTCCAAGTCACTGTGGGATTGGTGCGAGTTAGGAGTGTGTCGTCCCAAGGGGAAGACGTAGACGAAAGAGGTTAGAGAAGCAAGGAGTCGGTTCGGAGACGTAACGCGAGAGGATAGAACTAGAAGCGGTACGGGTGTGACGCACGGGTTCGGCGCCGTTCGGCGATCACGCAGGACATCAAACGATAGACAATCAGAACAGGAAGATGGGAAAGATATCTTCCGAGACACGAAAGCCGAGGGGTTATATACACGAGAAGCGAGCCACAGGACACAGACAAGGTACAATAGGCATGCGGAGACATGCAGATACAATAGAGATACATGGACAGAAGCGAGACATAATGCTAGGACACAGACACGGGTGCGGGTACCGAGGCCGATGAGGCCGAGTTGTTGTGGACGTGCGAAGTGTGGCGGTTTGGCGTTGTTGCACGCGCACTGGCCGCATATGTGTTGGCCTTACTTCACTACTTCCACGGATTCGACGGCCCACACCTCGACGAAGCAGGGCCGTGTTTGGTCTTGCTGGGATCTACGATATATGCATTTCTGCATGGCCCGGGAGAGTACCGTATTTTGGATTATCGGAGGGGGTTCCTTGATCCGCAACCGTGGCACCACCATTGGCAGTTTTTCTCACGGTAAAGCTGGGGCAAGGATGGACGTTCAAAAACATCTTAAATCTGATGCATCACTGGGATGTTACACCAATCACGATGCATCAACGTCACAGATGATTGTACATACCTGCCAACCGGCGAGAAACCATAGTACCACTCCCAAACACCCTCAACTCTTTTGTATGTTGAACACGAAGTAATGTACTCGGTACTAATCCCAATGTAGCATAATAGACACAACCAGTGGGTCAGGGTCAGAACAGTGTCCAGAACGCACAGCTTTGTGTTTTGCTCTGTATTTACCCGCTTGCTTGCTCAGGTTCATTGTCTCGATCCCCAATTTCCGCTCAATATGTCGCAGAAGTCTTGCTTGTAGTAGGTTGACTGCTTGGGTTTGTCTCTATAAATACAAAGTTCGTTTCGGGTCTTCTCCCCGAGCCATCTCGCCCGTCTCCACGGATGGTCCAGACACAACGAGAAACTAAAAACATTGTGAAAAACGCACTCACGCTCGAAAAAGCATTCGCGGATGCGCTCCCCCTGGCCCAAACGGCTTTACTGGGACACTGTACATGTATAACCCAGGACAATGAGGTGCCGTTGGTAGCAAGTGATACGCAATTGACCGTTGGCCAGTGTTGTCATGACCCGGGTCTGACGAGGTCAGACCCGGACAGAAAAATCGGTCATTTCAAGGGGTTCCAAATATCCAAGAGTTGGTCTCTGAAGGACCCAGGGTTTTCACCTTGGTCCCTTGCGAAACAGGATTGCTAGGTGCCCCGTCACCAGAAGACAGTATCTATGTGGGGTCAGTTATATACTACAGGTTCAGGATCAACTTGAAGGGAGGCCGAGGATTTTGCGGCAGAGAATGGGGTCTAGGTCACACAATTTTGCACAAGCGCGTTGAGGTTCTCAATGCACTCTCCTTGCTCGTCTATGGTCAGAGTGGATGTGCAGCCAACCCATCTTGGGCTAACCCTGAGTGGGTTCGTGCTCATGTCCACTGTTCGGCCCCCAGCCGAGTGGCACCTTCGTCCGAACCACCCCGCGCTGATACGGGCTTCCCTTGTGTCCCCGAGAGTGCCACATTCGCGCGCGGCCTTAGAGACTCGAACCTAACGCATCCCCGACGCGCAGCCCACTTTTCTGTTCCCAAGCTCGTCGCACTTGCGCGCGGCCATAGCAAGTCGAACCCAACGCATCTATGACAACAGCGACCACATGTACGACATCTCGTGCCGCGCGAAGGCCTGCACGGCCATTTGCGCGGCTTCACACCCCACGAGCCTCCTCGCCACCATCAGCGAGCACGCTGACTCACCCACACTGCAGGGAGTGCACACGCGCACGAAGAACTTAAGGTGCCACAGGCCAGGAGAGAAGTTCTCGACGGGTGGCGTGCGTTGGTTGTGGCACATGGAGATAGGGAAAAAACCTTTCACTCGCAGGTGGACAGTCCACAGCTATGGAGTGATTAGGTTTGTTGCTACCTATGCGAACTGTGTAGCCACTCCTATTCACTACCTAATACTTGATTTGGCCTTGACGACAGCGGGCTCCACCTTGCGCCCCATGCACAGAATCCTTGGCCTTACACCGCATCGCGCAGCCATCGATGACAAGCACTGTTCGGTCAATTCGGTCAATTTGGTCATCTCGGTCATCCGGGTCTTCGGAAAAAACCCTTGGTATGACGGAGCTGCCTCCCGACCCGCCGTCGGGTAGCGTGTCGTTTGTTGACGAGGTCAAGGATAACTTAGTCAATGACTTGACGTGACTATTGTGGCTGTGACTACTTGGACCCCAAGTCAAGCTGATTGTACACACTTCTGCTGGGTGCCACACGAGCAGGGACATGCAGAGGCTTCACGGGGGAGGTCCTTCCTGAAGCATTGAGTAGGGAATGAATGCCCAACAGTGAGGCGGTGTGCCTGGGCGCAAGCGTCTAAGGCATTCTTGCGAACCATTGAGACGTCCTGATGGCTGTCCCGACAGACCGGAGACCACGCGAGCGTGATGCCAAGATCCTCACCGCTCCACCTCTTCTACTTCTCCGACTCCCGACCACAAATCTGAAGCGATCGCTCAATTGCTAGCAGTATCACCCCTCACATACCCATCGACCGGCCCTGTGAGGACTCTACATACACGTGGCTCTTCTTGAACTTCCTCGAGGCCTCGCGAATCGCATCTGCACCCGAAACAGGGGCCGTCCCCTTCGACCCTGGATGCCTGACTAACCACGTGTCCTTTCTCTTCGTGCACTTACGGATCACCAACGTGCATCGACCGTGACGACCGCGTCACGCTACCTACACTTTCGTCTTCCTACGCTAACTCCTGGACCCCTGGGAGGTTTCCCATGCTGTTTTCACGCCAGTACATACGTAGTCCTCATGGGCGCATGCGTGAATAGTTACAACTAAATTAGTCACGTATCCACCGTCTCTATTGTAGCTCCGGCTGCACCGGCCTTGTATCCAAGCTTTTATCACGTACTCTCCTGGTAATATAAATACTATTTAAAAAAGAAGTAAATTGGCTGCTGGCGGATCAGCCAGTAGCACGTCCGACAAAATAATCGATCGGCGGTGATTTCTTGTACAGTAATTGGAGAGGCTAAAGTGGTGGCCGCGGGTTGGGACGAGGCTATGGTTTTATACTTTAATGGGTCAGATAATTAAGTTCAGTGCGCGTCGGCGGTGTGGCAAGACGTAAGAGACATTTCGAACATTCTTAGAGCGTGACATGTGACACATTTATTGCACATGACGTCCTTCGCCACAAGGCGAAGCGCTGTCTTGGGCGCAGCGCCCTCCTCCCTACGACTGTACCTTGAGCATTGGCCCTCAAGTCAAGTTTAGATATTTCTCGTGGCTACACAGACCAGACACATAATGGCAGGCTTTCCTTCGAAGGGCGGATCAGGCTGGTGCGCTGATACGTGAGAAGATCAGCTCCTCGTGGTTCTCCATCTGATGGCCCCTTGTCAGCGCTTATCACCAAACAGCGCCTTGGACCAGACTCGAGGTCATTGTGAGTTAGCACGGGTTGATTGTTGCGCCCCAGCCACCTTGTCACATTAGCCGTGTTACGTCCGACACGTTGTATATTTTGGAGCTGGATCCAAAAACTTGGGAACCCTTCCCTGTATAGGGAATCATAAAGAGCGCCCTCCACTCTCAAATCCTTTTATATTACTGTACCCAGACCGGCATTGAACCTCGCAGGCCCCGCCACTTGATCACTGACTCTGTACACCATCCGCTCGTTGTGTAGTCGGCCATTCCCAGACCATGTCGGCTCCCCCCATTCCTCCAAACATTGCAGAGATGTAAGTGTCATCGTATCTGGCCCCAGTTCAGCATGAGTCTGATCCCTCTTTCTGCAGTGCTGCCCCATTGGTATGTGGGGTGCTTTGTCTCATCGATATCGATGATAATTATACTTCACCACTGTCTAGATGCTGGGAGCCCTGTGGAACTGGACGTTGTATGGGGTTCTCGTAGTTCAGCTCTGTGAGTTTCTTCATTCCTGTCTCCCCATGATTTCGTCTACGGGACTCATCGAGCGGTGAAGACGTATACAGCTATAATTTCCCAAAAGACAGGGCACTCCTTAAGCTACTGGGTATGTACTACGTAGGCGTTTTATACCCTCCGACCTGATGTTAGCTCCTCTGCAGTGTACGCTGTATTCTTGGTGGAAACGTTTCAGACAGCCCTCACTGGATGGGACCTCTACTATTGGTTCGTCGACGGCTTCGGAAATTTGGACCACCTCACCTCTCCCCACGCGTCCGGCTTCGACGTGCCCATGATCGGTGCCGTTGTTTCAATAACCATCCAATTTTTTTTGCTGTATCGCATCTGGGTACTCAGCGAGAGGTCGTCCTGGTTTATATGCTTGATCATCTGTCTCGTGAGTCGGTCGAATTCAGTCCCGTACCCATATTTTATTTTCCTACCTTTCAGTCCTCTATCGTTTCCGCAGTTGCCGCGTTTTATGGAGGTGTCTATGTAAGTCTCGTGTCCCAAACTATTTCCAATTTATCTAATGTCTGTTGTAGACGGCCCGCCACCCGAAGTTCGCTAATGGCCGAGTGCTGAAAGTCCTCGCCTTGGTACGGCCATCCCGTTCGCAGGCTACCTGCTTCCTTCGCTTTTCTAACGATAAATCTTACAGACGTGGTTAGGCGGAAATGCCTTGTCTGACATTCTCATCGCCGGCTCGATGCTTTATCACGTAAACCCCTTGATGCTTTGCTTATAGAGTATCCGTACTGATTTTTCTGCTCCTCGTCGTTTCCTCAGTTAGGACGACGACGCAGAGGAGCTGGCAACTTCAGTGACCACGCCTTAACGAGAATCGTTCGCTTGACAGTCGAGTCCAACGTAATGACCAGTAAGCGAACCCTTGAATCTGGTGCGCTGCTTGGTCCGATCATTTGCTTCAGCCACAGTGGGGATCATATCGCTTTTGATGGTCGCCATATATCCCGTGAGTGATTATAATTTCTGCATGTTCGATGACTAATTCCGCTACCTTAACGCAGAATAAGCCCTGGTTCACCTGCCCGTACGTCTCTGCTTTATCCATTCGAGTTTCACCTATCTGAAAGTGAAACGCCACCCCACAGAACCGCCATTATTGGAAAACTGTGAGATCTATCTATCGTCAACTTGTGGTTGGCAGGTGCTGATATCTGACGCAGGTATTCCAACACGTTCCTCGTCTCGCTGAATAATCGGATCTCCATCCGTGACGAACAACAAGCTGTGGTCAGATCCCCACCTCTGACATTCGCTTTCACTGGCACCGCCAGCTCCCGGCCCGCATCGGAACTCGGGCATGCGGAACTGAAGAGGCCTTCAGCCGTGTTGGTAGGCGTATCGACGGAAGTCAGCACGGGACAAGAGTCGCAAAACAATAGCAGAGGTTTTGGTGAGGAATACAACATTTTCTTTCTTCAGTCTGTTGTCTGATACACCTGATTTGTAGATATTGCGTGATTGAGTCACTCACGACTAGAACGTTATTTACGTCTCGCTTTCGTCGAAAGCTTTAGGATAGCATCAGTGTAACTTATTATCAGCCCCTACGCACATTACGTTTGCATGCTCGTAACGTTGACTGTTTACAACTTACTTCCCATGGTCCCACACATAAACCACGGCCCTAGACCATGGACTTTTTGAACATTTCCTCCACCGTTCCGAGCCATAAGCTCGTAAAAGCGCTTTGAAGGGTCCGACATGAAGATGACTGAGTCCGATCAGGTCGCCGAATTTGCCAAAATAACTAATGAAAAGTGATTCATTTTGCTCGGAGAAGCTAGCTGCGGAACTGGGGACGCGGCTGTGGTGATCTACGTACTTTATTGTATAATCAGACGGATCAAGTCGACGCCAAGTGAAGCGGCCGACGTAAAAGACATTCTGAACTTTCTTAGACAGTCACGGCGACACTACATGCAGGGATGGGGAAAACCGAAACACAAAGGAACCTGAACGGAGATCATGATCGATCATGATCTCGATCATACCTTAGCTCAGGGCTGCTCTCCGTAACTCCTCCGAGTCCTTGCTGCTGCAATGTGTCCATGACTACACACCGTGACATGTTCTCTTGGGCCCGGTAGGTCAAATCGGGCTGGCGCGCTGGTGCGTGAGAGCATCATCAATGCTGTTGCCAGTTGGTTCTCCATTCGACGACGGACCTCTCCCTCAGGCTCTCAGTCAGCACTTACAGTATCACCAAGCCGTGATTTGCAACCAGAGGTCATTGTAGAACGTAACTTAGTATGGATTGCCTAGTAATGCACGACGACCGCTGGCAATTTGACCACCCTTTCACGCATCTCGTAACTACTACGTCCGACTTGGTCCGAGTCTTTGCACAATTGTATACTTCGGAGCGGGAAGCCAGAAACTTGGAAGCCATTTCCCAGTATCAGGAAATCAGATGGCGCCTCTCTGGGGGACGGACATCATATTGATGAGCACTGGCAGTACTTCCCACACTCAAACCCTGTTATATTGGCCAGACCAGACTAGCGTTGACCTTTGCGCTGGCTTGCCCCACTTGAACAGTGTAGATCACTTTCGAAATTTTCTTGACTCTTGTTGTACTCCATTCGCTCGTTTTTTTTTTCAGTCGGCCATTTCCAGATCCATATGTCGACCCTTCCAATCCCTCCAAACATTGAAGAGTTGTAAGCACCGTCGTATCTGGCGCTAGTTCTAATGTACTGACCCCTCTTTCTGTAGTGCTGCCCCAATGGTATGCGATGAGGTGGTTTGACTTATGAATATCGGTGATGTTTACGCTTCGTCAATCCTCACTCCTTAGATGCTGGGAGCCCTGTGGAACTGGACTTTGTATGGGGTTCTCATAGTTCAGCTATGTCAGTTTCTCGTGCGCTGTCCCCCATGATTCTGTCCGCGACGCTCACCCGAGTCCGGTAATGAAGACGTATACAGCTATAATTTTTCGGGAGACAGGACGCTCCTCAAGGTACTGGGTATGTTCTACGTAGGCTTTTCCCACGTAGTAGTGCTCTCCGTCCTGATGACATCTCCTCTCCAGTATACTCTGTATTCTTGGTGGAAACGTTGCAGACAGCACTCTCTGGAGCGGACCTATACTATTGGTTCGTTTCCGGCTTCGGGAATATGGACCATCTCACCTCTTCCTACCTGTCTACCATCGACGTGCCCATTATCGGTTCCATTATTTCATTAACCGTCCAATTATTTTTCGTGTATCGCATCTGGATACTCAGCGGGAGATCGTCCTGGTTTCTATGCCTGGTCATCTGTCTCGTGAGTTGGCCATACCAGTCTCGTCCCCATACCTCATTTTTCCTACCTATCAGTGCTCTGCTATTGCCGCTGTTGCCGCGTTTTCTACGGGCGTCTATGTAAGTCTCGTCTGTCCCAAGCTATTTCTAATTTGGCTCACATCATTCGTAGTCGCGTATTCTCAATAAGTTCGGTAGTAACCAAACGCTGAAGATCCTCACCTATGTAGGGCCATCATTTTGTCCACATGCTACCTGCTTCCTTCGCTTCCCTAACAACCACGACCTTTACAGACGTGGCTGAGCGGGAATACCTTGTCTGACATCCTCATCGCTGGCTCGATGCTTTTTCACGTAAGGCCAATGGCGCTTTGCTTATATGTCGTTCGTACTGATTTTTACTGCTCTTCGTCACTGCCACAGCTAGGACGACGACGCAAAGAAGGAGGCAACTACTTCAGTGACCATGCCATATCGAGAATTGTTCGCTTGACGGTCGAGACCAACGTATTGACCAGTAAGCTAAAAAACTGTCGGATCTGGTGCATTTGCTTGGTTCGATCATTCGCTTTCAGCTACCGTGGGGATCATATCGCTCTTTACGATCGCCATATTCACCGTGAGTGATTATGAATTCCCCGCACAGTTAGATGACTTGATTGATCCCGTTACATTACCCTAGGACAAACCCTGGTTCACTTGCCCGTACGTCTCTGCTTGTCCCACTATGTCGAGCCAAGTTTGATGTATCTGAAACCGAAATTGCCACTTCACAGAATTGCGATCCTTGGAAAATTGTGAGACTATCATCAACTTGTGGTTTTCGCACACCGCGGCTGACAGTTGGTGGGTCACTGGCGCAGGTATTCTAATACGCTCTTAGTCTCTCTGAACAATCGGATCTCCATCAGCGAGGGGCGCGGAGCTACAGTTAGATCTCAGGCCGTGACGTTCGCTCTTACCACCTCCTCCCAGCCCACATTAGAAATCGTGCGTGTGGAATTGGAGAAGCCTTCAGCCGCATCAGGGTCGCTGGAAGACAGCACTGGACAAGATGCTAGCAGGGTCTGGTGAGCAATACGACCTTTTTCTTTCTTCAATTTGTTGTTTGATACACCTGGTTTGTAGACATTGCATGATCGAATCACTTGCGACAAGGACACCATGTCACAGCAGGAACCGCACCACATTCGTATCGCAGTCTAGTATATGTCGCAAGCTGTCTGGCATAATGACATCCGGCTTTCGTGGGGTTTGTCTTCCCAATCTATGGTTTAGCGTGTACTCTACTGGCCGGCCAGGAGGGACGGACTAGATGGCGCTACAGGATGAGAATAGAGACGAGATTATCTGACATGCAGTACATAACCTTTAATGAGATCAATGGCTTTTTGTAGTATGCTAGATCAAAATCAAACCTCAAAGATGGTGGATATTCGATCTGCCAGAGGCTCGAAGCGGCGGTAGCGTCCACGCGTACCACGTTCGGCCTCGGGGTTTGTTTCAAGCAAGCCCGATAATTTTTGGAACCTGCCCCTTAGGGGCTTGTGCGTTTTCGTTCGTGTTCGTTCGAGCTTATTCTACGCGTTTCGATTCTCAGGTTCGGGTATCTCAAACATGGCCATTATGACGAGCATATGTTAATCTTATGATCTCATTTTCTCGAATATTCGCGCGCATATCTGTTTTCGTCTCAAGGACGATTTGTAGCCTCGAATCAGAGGCAAGCGCGACGACTTGTGATTCGGTGTTGTGCCCGAGTATCCGTGCGTTCTTACTAAAAAAACCCAATTGTATTGTCAAATTTCGAGCCCCTAACTACTGTACTTTTACTATAAAACTAGCTGTAGTCGAGCCCTTTTGAATGTAACTGATACGACTTCCGTCTTTTGAAGTCCCTCGTCTGCCTAAGTCACTGTCTTTGGACACGTGATCCTTCGTCTTCACTCCCGGTCGCGCCCTTAACCTCATCAGGTTATGGGCCCTGCTGTTGCCCATTAAACAGTACGAGACCACATAAACCATTTGAACGCTTACCTTGTTGTGAAACGTGGGACTTATCGTCACGATGAACGAAGACTACAAGATCAATATACTCAAGTTAGCAGCAGACGGGTCGAACTGGGTTACGTATCGAGACCGCATGAAATATGCGCTCGATGCGCGCGGGTGGGCCGAGCATTTGACGACCACCGTTGTCACCCAGGCATACAAGGATGCCGGCGACGTGGGGGGTGTAAAGCCCGAGCCACGCTGGAAGGCCGATGAGGCTGCTGTCAGGCAGCTCATCGTAGTGTCAGTGCCCGACAGTGTCTTCAACCGCATCAAAGGCGGTGCCGATGCGAAGTCCGTTTGGGACGAATTGAAGAAGATTTTTGAGGGGCGCACAAGGAACTTGTTGATCGACCTGGGGAGGAAGCTTCAGAATACGAAGTGTGGAGATGATGACGACGTACGCGCTCATTTTGAGTCACTCGCTAATTTTCGCGAGCAGTTGGCGGCTATGGGACAAACCATCAGTGACGATCAATATACAAACACGCTAATGGGATCCCTACCTCCATCATATGACGCCAACATTAGCATTATTACGACCAATGCCGACATGAGCTCTACCTCCATCACTCCCACGACCATCATCCGCATCATCACGGATGAGTACGACAAGCGTCAGCTGAAGAAAACCAAGCCCAAGTTGACACAAGATGAAGCATTCGTCGCCGAAGCCCAGAAGAAGAAGAAGAAGCGCGAAATGGAGTGCTTCAATTGTCACAAGAAAGGTCATATCAAGACCGAGTGTTGGGCTAAGGGCAGCGGAAAGGAAGGGCAAGGACCCAAGAAGAAAGCCGGCGCGAAAGATGGCGCCGCAACAGCAGCCGAGCAAGTACAAGATGTAGAAGCGTGGGCCGTCATCGAAGAGGTTGATGAAGAAAGCACCAAGGAGGTGCTGAACAACCCAGCTAGGACGGCCGAAGAATCATCTGAAGCGACTATGCTGGAGGCCGAGCTGTATGATTCGGGAGCGTCAAGACACATGTCACCATTTCGACACAAATTCATCACGTACCAGTCTATTCCCCCTCGACCTATAGCCGCTGCCGACAAACGCATCTTCTATGCTGAAGGAGTCGGTGACCTGCAGATCGATGTACCGAACGGGAATGCTTTGACTCCAGTCCTGTTAAAGGACACCTTGCATGCGCCACAAATCGGATTGACCGTGGTCTCTATTAGCCGGATAGCTAAAGCTGGCTACTCAGTTTCCTTCAAGGACAATCACTGCAAAATCGGGAAAGAAGATCGTATCGTTGGAAGTATTCCCGCATCGGGAAGTGGCTTATACAAGGTCGAGCACGCGTTAATGGCTGGCGCAGCTCTCGAGCAAGTCGACATTCTCACGCTCCATCGGAGGCTTGGGCACGTGTCATTTGACACAATCCGAAGCCTCGTTCGCAACAACGTGGTCACTGGGCTACATTTAATAGATGACGGTTCCCCCTTTTACTGTGACTCTTGCGAGTACGCTAAGGCAACCCGCAAGACCATTTGCAAAGAGCGAGCTGCTCCTCAGGCTGGCGCATTCGGAGAAGAGATCCATACAGATCTATGGGGCCCTTCACCTCTCTTGAGCATAGGAAATCGCAAGTACTATGTTACCTTTACCGACGATTACACTCGCTACAGTCGACTTGCGCTCCTACGCTTAAAAGATGAAACTCTGGACGCCTACAAGATCTTCGCTTCATGGGCTTTAACTCAGCATGGCGTGCGCATTAAGCGACTTCGGTCTGACCGCGGTGGAGAATACACCAGCGGCGACTTCACTCGATTCTTGCAAGAGCAAGGGACAGAGCGGCGCCTTACTACACACGACACCCCGCAGCACAACGGTGTTGCGGAGTCACTCAATCGGCGTTTACTCGAGCGCGTGCGCGCCATGTTGCATGGAGCCAAATTGCCGAAAATTTATGGGGCGAGGCGATCAATTTCGCGGTGTGGTTGAAGAATCGCACATCAACAAGGGTACTTGGTAATGTCACGCCATTTGAACGTCTTTATGGAGAGAAGCCTAATCTAGGAGGAGTGCCCGAGTGGGGGCAGCGCGTCTGGGTCCATAACGATACGGCCTCCAAATTGGACGCGCGGGCTATCGAAGCCCGATGGGTTGGTTTCGACAGCGACAGTACACACGCACATCGCGTGTATTGGCCGAGCAAAGGTAGCGTCTCCGTAGAGCGCAACATAAAGTTCGTGCCAGTTACTGTCACTGTATTCACCCCTCCTCCTAGTCACGCTACTCCCATTACACCCGTGGTCGCACAACCTCCTATCATTCAACCTGCGGTTACTCAGCCGACAGTCACTCAGCCAATTACTCCTGTGCGCCGACTTGGAACAATTGTCATTCCACCACGGCCAACGTTCACACGACCTGCTCCATCACCCTCCTCATCTTCTCTTCCACCAGCCATACCGCCTGAGCAAGTACAAACTCCAAGCGATGAAGAGCAAGCTGACGATGAAAAAGAAGAAGAAATTGGCATTCAGAGGACGCCGCGTGCCCCGAAGAAGAAGCGTGCCGAGCCTACTGAACCGACGCGCAAGTCTGAGCGATTACCGAAGCTCTCGGATCGCCTGAAGCGTCTTGAGGCCGGAGAAGGTGTCACCGGCGAAGGACTTTTCGACTCAGTTGATCATGTCTATTCTACAGAGCTCGACAGTTTCATTGCCGCGGCGGTTCAGGAGGTAGAAATCGACCCCAAGGCTCTCGGCGAGGCTCAAGCGCGGCCGGATTGGCCTCAATGGAAGGAAGCTATGGACCGCGAGCTCACCACTCTCGAGAAGGCCGGAACCTGGAGTACAGTTCCGCGTCCGTCCGGCAAGAACATAGTAGGCTCAAAATGGGTCTTTAGGATCAAGCGCAAGGCGGACGGCAGTATCGAGAAGTACAAGGCGCGACTGGTAGCTCGCGGATTCACGCAAGTTTATGGTGTGGACTTCTACGACACATTCTCACCCGTCGCAAAACTTGCAAGCTTCCGCTCAATCCTTGCAATTGCTGCAAAACGTGACTGGGAAATCGAATCGTTCGATTTCAATGGGGCGTATTTAAACGGCGAGCTAGATGAACACGAGGAAATTTATATGCAGTCTCCTCCCGGGTACGATACTCCATCGGAGAACAAGGTGAAGCGGTTGCACAAGTCGCTCTATGGGCTGAAGCAAGCGGGGAGACGATGGTATGACACATTAGCCCGTGCACTGGCTAATCTTGGTTTTCGCGTTACACAGGCGGATCCAGGAGTCTTTTACTGTCGCATTGAGGACCACATCCTCATCCTCGCCATTCACGTCGACGATTGTATCTTTACCGGGGACTCAGCAAAACTAATCGCTGAGTACAAGAGCAAGCTCAACAAGTGCTATGCACTTACAGACCTAGGGCCAGTGCACTGGCTGCTAGGCATCAGGATTACGCGCAATCGTTCGGCGCGTACTATTTCCTTATCTCAAAAGTCATATATCGACTCTTTGCTCACCCGGTTTGGTCTTGCCGACGCGAAACCCTACGCTACACCCATAGTGCCGGGGGTTGTATACTCCCGAAGCGACTGTCCGTTGAACCCCACCGAAGCACTGCGGATGAAGAAGACACCGTACAGAGAGGCTATAGGCTGCCTGATGTACGCGTCCGTCGCTACCCGACCCGACATCAGCTTTGCCGTGTCGACGTTGTCCAGGTTCCTCGAAGACCCGGGAAACGCTCACTGGGAAGCCGTGAAGCGTATATTCCGGTATTTGAGTGGAACTAAGGACTTAGAACTGACATACGGCGTTGAATGCCATGATCTTATAGGGTTTACGGATGCGGACGGTGCGACACAAGAGCATCGGCATGCCATCTCTGGCTACCTCTTTCTCATCGACGGCGGCGCAGTCTCCTGGAGCTCCCGGAAGCAGGAGCTGGTTACCTTGTCCACGGCTGAAGCCGAATACGTCGCTACCACTCACGCAGCAAAAGAAGCCATCTGGCTCCGCAAGCTCATATTCGAACTTTTCCCTGATCTCAACATGGTAACAACTCTTTACTGTGATAATCAAGCCGCCCTTCGACTCGCGACGGACGACAATTATCACGCTCGTACCAAGCATATTGATATCAGGTATCACTTTATTCGACATGTTGTAGTGAACGGCGCACTACAACTTGTGTACTGTCCGACGGACGACATGACCGCGGATATTCTAACAAAAGCCCTTCCCAAGTGGAAGGTGAATTTTCATGTTGCCTCCCTCGGGCTACGTCGCGCTTGAGGGGGTGTGGTGGATATTCGATCTGCCAGAGGCTCGAAGCGGCGGTAGCGTCCACGCGTACCACGTTCGGCCTCGGGGTTTGTTTCAAGCAAGCCCGATAATTTTTGGAACCTGCCCCTTAGGGGCTTGTGCGTTTTCGTTCGTGTTCGTTCGAGCTTATTCTACGCGTTTCGATTCTCAGGTTCGGGTATCTCAAACATGGCCATTATGACGAGCGTATGTTAATCTTATGATCTCATTTTCTCGAATATTCGCGCGCGTATCTGTTTTCGTCTCAAGGACGATTTGTAGCCTCGAATCAGAGGCAAGCGCGACGACTTGTGATTCGGTGTTGTGCCCGAGTATCCGTGCGTTCTTACTAAAAAACCCAATTGTATTGTCAAATTTCGAGCCCCTAACTACTGTACTTTTACTATAAAACTAGCTGTAGTCGAGCCCTTTTGAATGTAACTGATACGACTTCCGTCTTTTGAAGTCCCTCGTCTGCCTAAGTCACTGTCTTTGGACACGTGATCCTTCGTCTTCACTCCCGGTCGCGCCCTTAACCTCATCAAAAGACTCTCACTGCATAACTACATAAATCCGACGATTCTCGCCTTGCGAGGCTGCACAAATAGTGCGCGCACCACGAATTTACAAAGAACGTTCATCATGGGCACGTCGCAATACAGCATGAGCAAGGTGTTCAATGAGTTCGCGGAATCCACACGAGGCAGCCGCATAGGAGTACAATGGTACTGTCTAGAGATGTCACTTTCCCCGCAGGTCGTCAATATGCAAGTGGTCAAGATAGCGCAATTGGACCCACGTTGCGAAATGCAGCCTGCACTTGTCAAAGACCCGTGTTGCATGTAACGCCACATTACTGGACTTGAGAGTGAAGTGCATAAGTTACTGACTTAGTAGCGGCATATATCTTGGTTAATGGAGCGGTATCGGTGCCATTGTGATTAAATGAATCCTGGGGTAGGTCGCCCGGCCCGAAATAAGCCTGGGCGTGAACTGTGTGAGAAATTTGAGAACAAATGAGGAGGCTCCTTGAACCGCAACCACCACCAGGGCGGTTTTTCCCACACCCGGGCTAGGATGGCCTGCACACCTTTGAAACAACCAACGAAACCCCACTCATATTAGAGATGCCCTACCAGGTGTACCTACTGAGTACTGAATGCGACCACTATTATTACCCACTGAGTACTGGCTGTCGGATGATAAACGTTGAATGAACACTCAATGTTGAACTGTGCGCTGAACCCCCACACAACAGTCACCAAACATAAAATAATAGTCTCACTACAGATACAGCAACTACTGTACAAGATGATAAGAGAAGCGAAGGGCTTGACTTGGCAGATGTGGAGACGATGCCAGCGCAGCTCGACCTGAGGGAAATCAGAGCGCGCTGGTTTTGTCTCCAACTTCCCGTCTACAACCCCCACCAAACACTACCATAACATGGCCAAACAGGCACCAAATAGACACGTCTGCCAACGGAACAATGGCACCACTGTCCACCACCCCTGAACGGAACCCCCCAAAAAACGAGAAACCAGGAAGTATCAACATGAGAATGTATGCTAGTACCATCGACAAAGTAATCGCCACCAAAATCAATGAAACCCAGCAACGAAGAACCTCGTGTTAGCCACATGGAAAGACATGATACACTGGAGCCACCACCAAACTGGCTCTACACCCGTGAGGTTTTAGTGGGTAGGAGACCACGCAGCGCCTGACCTTAGGTGCCCAGTGTCTGAGCCCCACACTACCCCCCACACCCGGGGGGTGTGCATAAACGCATTTTCCCTCACCCCCGGTTTCCAATAGGCCCGGCTACGTGCGCGCTAAATAGGGCTGATGGTAAATCTCCTGCTATTTAGCACTTTATTTATTGGTATTTAGACGTCTGCCGTAGACAAAAAGAAGGTAGATACCGAAATAAAAGCGCTCTTCCAAAATAAATAAATTCGAGAACAAATATGGTATCGTGAGATATCTCTCGTCGACACCGACATCAACTTGATGAATCAAAAAAGCACTGTCTGGGATTTGCTACTTCAATACACCCACTCACCGTTGCAGAGAACGTTGACACGACACATTTATGAGAACGTCGATGTTTGGGTTCAGCCAACTTGACAACCTCTTATTGGCACTCCTAGACTGATGAAACTCCTTGACTTCACCCTGCATTACAGCGAGAATGTTCGAGTCACTGTGCTGAGAGTACTAGATGTGCGAGAAGTTCCTTCTTCGTCCACATCTCATGCGCCCTCGGGTGGCGAGAAGACGGACCGGAAATTAGAACATGTAGCTATGCGGGAAGTGTGAGACGTCTTACGATCAACAGTGAGAGGGAGACAACGGCAGACGGTTGTTTATGCCGTGGAGCAGAAGCCACCTTCACAACTTTGTACGTCCACAATGTCGAATTTTCAGACTTCGTGTAAACTGTGATTGTGTCAGGATTGGTCAGATACGAAGCTGGATGGAAGATAATGGACAACAGGCGGATGCTTTTTTAGAGCTCCATATACATGCCCACAACCTTGACTATGTCTACAATATACTCACCCAAGGCCCCGCACGTGAACCTTGACCTTAGAACACGGTCTTTTCGAACTATTCTTCCATGTCGTCGTTCCGATCATCAGCTCGCACGGGCGCCGCGGCTCCGAAGGGTCTGATGAATGACTGAGTTAGCTCAGGCCGCCGAATCCACCAAGATAACGGCGGTTTATGTACTCCGATGAGAAGCTAGCCGCGTGCTGCGACGTGGTTGTAGTGATGCAGTTTATTGTACGATCAGACAGATTAAGCCGACATCAGTGAAACAGACCGTACCTTGAAACAGGCCGTCTGATGAGAGTATCAGGATCTGCGAAAATTTGTTTTTTGAGGGTTTTTCTCACAGAAAACCCCCAAAAAACCGCCTAAAACGGAGATAAGCTGTAAAAAGCACTGAAACTCAAAGACCCGACATGGTTTCCGCAAAAACCTTTCCGAAATTGGGGCGGGAAAACCCCAAGCCCGAAACCCAAAACCCCCGGAAAACCATGGAACTGATTTGCCAACTGATGGCGCTGGTGCGCTGGTGCATGAGAACAACCTGAATACCGTTGGTTCTCCAGCCTTTCTCTCACCGCCCAAAGTATCGTCAAGCCGCGCCTTGTGACCAGAGATCATTGTTTAAATACGATTTGATTGGTTGGTGCGCCACAGCCCCTTGCTATTCACAGTGAGCACCCTTTCACACTGCATCTCGTCTCTGCGTCCGAATCTTTACACAATGTGTATTTTGGAGCTGGTTCCAAAGCTTGGGAACCTTTCCCTGTTTTAGGAAATCAGCTGGTGCAACACCAATGAGTAGTGTCCTCCATCCCCAAACCCTGTTATATTATATTAGCCGGACAGACATGGACCCTTGCACTAGCATCCCCCATCCCTTGAACAGTGTGGATCACTTTCAAAGTTTCTTGACTCTGTACTCCGTTCGCTCGTTTCTCAGTCACCCATTAGATCATGTCTACGCCCCCCATCCCTCCAAACATTGAAGAGATGTAAGCATCGTCGTATCTGGCACCAGTTCTAACATACAGCACGAGTCTGACCCCTCTTTCTGCAGTACTGCCCCAAGGGTACGTAGTGGGGTGGTTTGACTTTGACGTATAGATATCGACGACGTTTACGTTCCCCCAATCCTCACTCCTTAGATGCTGGGAGTCCTGTGGAACTGGACATTGTATGGGGTTCTCGTAGTTCAGCTATGTGAGTTTCTCATGCACTGTTCCCCATGGTTCTGTTCGCGGCGCTCATCTGAGTCTGGTGGTGAAGACGTATACAGCTATAATTTCCCAGAAGACAGGACGCTCCTTAAGTTACTGGGTATGTTCTGCGTAGGCTTTTCACAGGTTGTACTCCCCGTCCTGATAACATCTCCTCTCCAGTATACTCTGTATTCTTGGTGGAAACGTTGCAGACAGCACTCTCTGGAGCGGACATGTACTATTGGTTCGTCTCTGGTTTCGGGAATATGGACCACCTCGCCTCTGCCTACGTGTCTGCCTTCGACGTGCCCATTATTGGTTCTATTGTTTCATTAACCGTCCAATTCTTTTTCGTGTATCGCATCTGGATACTCAGCGGGAGATCGTCCTGGTTTCTATGCTTGATCATCTGTCTCGTAAGTCTCGCATCAGTCCCGTGCCCATTCTTCACTTTCCTACCGTTTTTTAATTTTTTTAATTTTAAAAAACCAATGTTCATTCCGGGATTCCACTTTCCTACCTTCCAGTCCTCTACTGCTGACGCAGTCGCCGCGTTTTATGGGGGTATCTATGTAAATTTCGTCTCTCCCGAGCTAATTCCAATTCGGCTCACATCTATAGTAGACGTTTGTTCTTGGGAAGTTCGCTAGTGGCCGAATGCTGAAGATCCTCGCCTTGGTACGGCCATCACGTCCGCAGGCTACTTGCTTCCTTCGCTTCCCTAACAATGACGACCCTTACAGACTTGGTTGAGTGGGAACGCCTTGTCCGACATCCTCATCGCCGGTTTGATGCTCTATCACGTAAGGCCCTTGGCACTTTGCTCGGAGAGCGTCTGTACTGATTTTTCTGCTCCTCGCCGCTGCTACAGCTGGGACGACGACGCAAAGATGGCTACTTCAGTAACCACGCCTTGTCGAGAGTCGTTCGCTTGACAGTCGAGACCAACGTATTGACCGGTAAGCTAACCCTCGGATCTGGTGCGCTGCTTGGTTCAATCGTTTGCTTTCAGCAACCGTGGGGATCATAGCGCTCGTGACGGTTGCCGTATTTCCCGTGAGTGGTTGTAAATTCCGCACATCTGACGACTGATCCCGTCGCATTACTGTAACGTAGGACAAGACCTGGTTTACCTGCCCGTACGTCCTTGCTCGTCCTGCTATGTCCTGCTAAGTTCCGTGTATCTGAAACCGAAACGCCGCTTCACAGAATGGCGATCCTTGGAAAACTGTGAGACTATCATCAACTTGTGGTTTTCGCACACCGCGGCTGACATTTGGTGGATGCCGTCGCAGGTATTCCAATACGCTCCTAGTCTCTCTGAACAATCGGATCTCCATCCGTGATGGGCGGGGAGCTGTAGTTAAATCTCAAGCCCTGACTTTCGCTCTTACCACCACCTCCCAGCCTACATTGGAGATCGTGCATGTGGAAGCGGAGAAGCCTTCAGCCGCGTCGCGGTCGCCGGAAGACAGGACTGGACAAGACGCTAGCAGGGTCTGGTAGGCAATACGACCTTTTCTTTCTTCAGTTTGTTGTCTGATACATCTGGTTTGTAGATATTGCGTGATTGGGTCACTTGCGGCAAGAACCTCATTTAACAGCAGGAACCACACCGTGATTACGTCGGAAGCTGTCTGTCGTGATCACCTCAGGCTTTTGTGGGGTTTTTGTCTTCCCAATCTATGGCGTAGTATGTACTCTACAGGCCGGGCCAAGAGGGACGGACTAAATGATACCAAAGAATGATGGCAAGTAGAATAGAGACGAGATAATTTGACGTGCAGTACACAACATTAATGGCGTGTTGCAGTAGTATGATAGACCGATGTCAAACCTCAGCGACTCCGCATCACTATATAGATCCGACAGCTCTCGCTCGCTCGGCTGCACAAATGGTGCGCGCACCGCGAATTTACAACAGACGTTCGACATGGGTACGTCGCAATACGGCATGAGCAAGGTGTCCAATTAGCCCGTGGAATCTATACGAGACAGCGTAGGGGCTCAATGGTACCGTCCCGAGATGTCGCTTTCCCAGCAGGTCATCGATATGAAGGTGGTCATTGTCTGACGTCCTCATCGCCGGCTCGATGCTTTTTCACGTAAACCCCTTGGCGCTTTGCTTATAGAGCGTCCGTACTGATTTTTCTGCTCTTCATCACTTGCTGCAGCCGGGACGACGGTGCAGAGAAAGATATATCTATTTAGGTGACCACGCCATATCGAGGGTCGTTCGCTTGACAGTTGAGGCTAAAGTATTGACCCGTAAGCTCACTCTCGGATCTGATGCGTTACTTGGTTCCATTATATTCTTTCAGCTACCGCGGGGATCGTGTCGCTCGTGACAGTTGCCGCATTCGCCGTGAATGATCATAAGTTCCGCACGTTTGACGACTGATCCCGTCACGTTAACTTGAATGTAGGACAAGACCTGGTCAATCTGCCCGTATGTCTCTGCTCGTCCCGCTATGTCCAGCCAAGTTTCGTGTAGCCGAAACTGAAACGCCACCTCACAGAGTTGTGATCCTTGGAAAACTGTGAGACCATCATCAACTCGTGGTTTTCGCACACCGTGGCTGACAGTTGGTGGGTGCCGTCGCAGGTATTCCAATACACTCCTGGTCTAAATAATCGAATCTCCATCCGCGAGGCGCGCGGAGCCGTAGCTAGATCTCCGGCCATGACGTTCGCCCTTACGCTCGACTCTCAGCCCACATTGGAAATTGTGCATGTGGATTCGAAGTAGCCTTCAACCGCAATCTAGTGCACATTGAAGTTGTCAGGCGTAACGATTTTTGTCTCCTCGATGTATGGCGTAGCGTATACTTTACGGGCCAAGCCAAGAGGGACGAGCTAGATAACGCCAAAGGATGATGACAAGTAGAATAGAGATGAGACGGTTTGACGTGAAGTACAAGATTTAGGGAGATGTCTTGTTGAGAGTCACGGGTTCAGAAAAGCCGAATCGATCACAGTAAAATAGCGCGTGAGATAGACCATGCATCCCGCACTGAAGCGATTACCTGACAGTGACCCACACACGAGGCGGATATATAATGCAGCCCCATGGCTGCTATTACCTATAGGGGATATTCCTTAGCAAGGTTTTCAGTTAGCTCGTGGAATCCACACGAGATAGCATAGGAGTACAACGGTACCCGGGGTGTCGCTTTCCTCACAGGTCGTCGAGTTGGTTTTAAAGATAGCGCAACTGGACCCACGCTGCGAAGTGCAGCCTGTCCTGACTTCTGACACAAAACATAAACAGAAAGTTCAGTCACGGTCGTGGTGATGATGCGGAGCCGCTGGCCGTGGGAATTATGCGAAAAGTCGATGTTTTCTCAGATGTGACTCAGGCTGTACTACAGCACTGTAATAGCCTTCCTTTTTTTTTGGGTGTGAGTTTTATGTCATCTGGCTATGAAAAAATGAGTTGACCCGGAGACCCAGATGTCGGGAGCTAATCCTCGGGGTTGATATAACATGAGCGTCGATAGCTCCGGTTCAAGTTGGTTTCCTCGGCTTATGGTTGGCGTCTCAATCCAATCCTATCCCGACCACACATAGGTCCGCGGGAATATAGGATTTAGGGTGCAGCAAGTCGCCCAGTGCCAGGGAAACGCGTCAGTAGTAGCACGTTTCATTTGAACGTATGAATGGCGAATCTTTCTCTGTGGTTACCAGAATTGTGTACACCGTCGTTCTCGTACCCTTGCTTCTTTGTGTCTACATTCTATCCTTCCCGCTCATTTATAGCGGCTGGACACTGGTATGGCGCTGGTCCACGCTGTCGGCCCTGGATTTCGTCCTGCACCGAGCAGAGTTCACCATGTTTCAGCGTATTCTATTCACACGAACTTTTCTTTCTCTCTTGTTGTTTCTCTGGTGTGCAAGCTACGGTCATTGTGTTCGTCTAGTCAACTTTCAAGTCGCTCAGCCGCCGCCGTTCCTCCGGGGAGCAACGCAGTGCACTGTTCCCATCCTTCAGTGAGTGTTGTTACCTCACGTATCCCAGCTGCATGCACATCACCTCGATTGGCACTCAGGCGCACATTTGGAGCCTCCTTTGGACAGTATGCACTTCCGCCTATTTTCACCACGTATATGTTGATGTTGTGAATCTCAGTCCTGAGGTGGTCCATTTCACGTCCGTGATCCATTATTGTACCTCCCTGCCGTCCCTATTGACACTTCGTATTTAGACCACCAACCGATTGCGGTCCCCCCGGCTCTTGGGCTGGTATCAGCCTTAATTTTACCGTCACAACCAACGGATCACAGTTCGACCGTCTCGGAATTTTTACCTTCCAGAATGTCGAAAGTTTGTCGATTTCCCACTGTTATGCAGTTCGATGTTTTCGACGAGACGGGTCAAATAGTTTGGCGAACTTCGACACCCGAGCCAGTTAAAGGCGACGGCATCATCTGGACGTACTCCAAGGACGTGACGCGCTTCATCCCTCTTTTCTCCAAACCTGGCAGATTCATTTTGCAGCTCGACAACCTCATTCAGGCCGGACTTGACGGCGAATATTCCAGTGAATTTTTATTTCCTCCTACAATTTCCGCCAGGAATACTCAGAAATATGATGTAGCGACACTCGAAGCGACACTTTTTGGGTCTTCGTCACAATTTCCGCCCGCACCGCGCGCAGACTTGATTGTTCCGCTGACGACTCTCGCTAAAAAGACAGGCAACGACGCATCCGTCCCCCCCGGGTTTTCAGTGAGCCTTCAGAACTTCTGTGTTTCCCCCGAACAAATGCAAAGTTCTACTTTCTTCAGCTCAACGTTACGCTCCCTCGAAATGCTGTGGCAGCATTTGCCGAGTTGCAAGCCTCTGGAAACGGCAATGAGGAGTTCTGGGTGTGTTTCCCATCTGTCAGAGACAGGAGGTGTCTGATTGTTTCGCTGTGGTGCTAGTATTTCAACGCCCCCAACAAGTTCCTCGGCGATTTACCTAATGGGATAACATTCGGTGAAGGCCCGTTCCGGGAGGTTCGTGTCCTGGTGGACGGGCAAGTTGCTGGCGTTGCCTTTCCCTATGCCGTTATCTTTACAGGAGGTATAGTACCTACTGCATGGAGGTATGTCCTACCACCGTGCCGTCGTGCCTGAGCCAGCCTTAGGAAGTTCCCAGGCCAATCACGTCCTACGGTGCCCTAGATCTACCCGTTTACCATCTGGATCTCACGCCGTTTATCCCTATTCTCACCGATGGCAAGCCGCACAAGATCACCCTTGATGTCGCCTCCGCTGAGCCAGATCACAAAATCAATCAGAATTGGTTTCTTTCTGGCTTGCTACAAGTGAAGCTCGACTCATCGACCTTACCCACTATGGGTAAAATCACGCGATATGAGGCGCCCGACTTTGCTACGTCGAGCGTCTCGTCATCTGCAAGTGGCGTAGACGTGAGCATCACTCTGAACGCGTCGCGTAGTATACATATCGAGGCAGAGATCATAGCTGGGAGCGGGACGCGAACGGAAGTGGTATTTTCACAGAATCTGGGATATACGAATGTGCAGAACTATCTCCGAAACTTTACTACGCAGGTCTGTTTCTGTAAAAAGACCAACGACCGTGACCATTCGTACTGATTTCGGACTTTTAGAATCTTTTCCAGGTCACTTCTGGTGGGGTTCTCTCAAGACACAATGGCGAGATAGCACTTCGGGATGCCTTCTCATATCCTCTCATCATCGATTTTACCATCACCTCCCCAAATGGCTCAGACTGTGTGCATTATCCTTTCTCGTGTCTCCTTCACGCTAACCCCTTCTAGTCTCAGCGAAAGTTGACCATTCGTATAAACGCATCCTCCGTCCTGCACCGTTTATCTTGGGTACCAACATTTCAGAGCGCCAGCTCGTGGGGGGGTCGCTCCACATCGCGTCGACTGGTAACACCGGCTCCAATGGGACTAGCAACAACATGTTCGACTATGTTGACACCGCAGGTAATACATACTCGCGGCAGGTCAAAGCGTCCCGCAATGTCATCACGTTTGACAATCAAGACGGCAACCTCGCTTCAAGCGCCGTTCCCAACCAATCTCTTGACGTCACAGTTTCTCTAGCACGAGCAGAGGTGAACGGGCGGCTGCCGCGGCTGCCAGGTGGCAGAGTAATCGGTGGCACTTGAAAGGTTTATGGTGACTGATATGCCGTATTTAATACGTCTGGAATCCTCGGTATTGAACACGAGTATGTCACTCACGTTGAATTAGGCCGCCCGACCCGCGGCTGCTGCCGCATGCTGGAACTACGATGTCATAGAAACAGCTTACGTGACATACAATGATCTAGTGAGGATCGCAACCAGAAGTGTTCGCGTCACTGGATCAGACGCGCCAGCTTCCGAATCGAGCCCAACCGCACTTATATTGACTTGGATATTGATGTCTTTCAGGACGCACCTGGTCGGGTTCTAAGGTCGAGAAGGTTTGTGTGTCCCCTTGGCAGGCGATCCAAGCCGCCAGCTTCTGCCGGCATCACGTCAGGACTGGACTAATCGTTTGGTGCGTTTTGTTAACTTTGATTATGAAAGAACGAGTATTGCGCCTTCGCCAAGCAGAATTTAACCTTGTCGGACATGAAATGGGGGTGATGACGAACACTACACGAGATAACTGTATAATTTGGGACAAGACAGGCATTCTGTCGTCCAAAAACGAGTTCTCTGAACTTCTATGCGTGCCCACAGCATACACGCTCTTATTATGTTGCCCCGCCCGTCTATAGATATTCTGGCTTCTGTGACCCCTAAACTAGATGCACTGCTCGGAGGTGTACACCCTCTGAATTTGAGGGTAAATTTTTATCATCTGCATCGCACTCTGGGACTCTGATACAGCTCTTGTCGAGGATAACTATTCTATTGTTGGCTCTAGGTTAAGTCAGCGCCCCTCTGGGTTTTTGTCTTTGTCTGGCCCCACCATAACAAGAAGGAACGCCGGATCCCTCCCTGCAACGATGTCGCGCGCCGAAAGAATTACCCAAGCCGTTGGTCGGCTCAAGGACGGGCGACCAAGTCCTATTCTTGTCCGCTTAGCTCACGCGATACACCCTTCTAGAACGCGTAAATCTCACCTTCTACTTGCCTATGCCATCTATGGAGCACCGACCCCAACCCCTACCCCTGACTCACGTCCTTTTATCCCCCTCTCTCATCTACGTTCCATTCCTCGTTATCCCGCCTCAGTTCTCATCTCTCCTCATATACCTTCTGTCATCACCCCTGACAGTCACGCGTTGACCCGTTCTCTGGTGGCTGGTAATCCCGTGGCCGCTACTTACCGATGTTATTAGCCACTCCATCCAGTTCGGTTCCTACGGTTTAACCCGACCCTGAGGCACCTGGTGTACCTGCGGAAACTAAAGCAAACTCTAGCTAGTTGTATATACCTACATCAATGACCTTTCCCGATTTTCCAGAGGAGCGGCTTTACAAAGGACTTTGGTGGTGTCGTCAGCGTACGGACATTTACCCTCTACGTTAGTGATCGTCCCTCCCACGCGTCATTCAATCCGTGTAAGTCACGTCCATTGAAGTTCTCTTTCTTCAGATGTCAAGTTGATGCATCTGCATAATCCACATGACGATTCGCTGTTCCTCATATGGTCATAGGCGCTTACATATAACTTGTCGTCTTCTGCGTCCTCGCGCACACAATCTACACCAAACCCTTGTACCCTGTTCTTCGGACCATTCCCCCTGAATCCCCCATCCTAGGGATAGTTCCGATTTTCCGTCTGTAAATACTGTAATTTTTCACACGTACGCTTTTTTTTTGTCGATAGCATATTCCCCGAGCCCACTCCAGTCTTCGGTCATCACTCTTTCATGATTCTTTTGAAAACGTCGACGCTCCGCCGCGGGAACCTGCGCATCCTAGGCACAACATGACAGGTCTCTTTGAAAACTGTCTCTTTGAAAACTAATCCATACCCTTCTCTTGCATCCCTAAGATCGAGATTATAAGGAAAATAGGCAGATACCCATTATGTACCCATCACAGACACAGAGCGATACGCCTTGTGCGACCTAGTCTACAGTACGCGACCGATTAATTAAAACTCAGCCTTACCGGCTAGTATGTCACCTAACCACACCTTGGGAAGTCCCAACGAAAATGTCCCAAGTGTAGTCGTGTGCTGAAATTTGATACAGTATAAAGGGAAGGGGTGTGTGTGGGAAAAGCACACATGATCAGGAGCCCTTGGAAACCTGGAAAACCCCGAAACCTTTTTCGGGAACTATGTTGTAGTGTTGCCACGGCTCGGCTCAAAGTGGCTGAGCCAGCCAAGCCGAGCCGTCTTGAGCCGAGCCGAGCTGATAGGTCGGCTCAAATCCAAAACCGGCTCAGCTCAGCTCACAAGCTGGCTGAGCCGGGCTGAGCCATGGCTCGATTGGGCCATGACTCGATTAGGGCAAGTCACCCAAATGGTCATCGGCCTGGCTCAGCCAGCCTGAGCCAGGAATGAGCGGACTCAAAGCAGAAACTCGAGGCCTCAAGCTCTCGACTTTCGACTCTCGAGATTCAACATTTTGCCGCTGCCCCTCCCTCCTCCTCCTCCTCCTCCTCCTCCTCCTCCTCCTCCTCCCCGTCCCTTGGCCCCACGCTTCTCGCCTGCACCGCCGCCCCTTCCCCCCTGCGCCACAGTCTGCCCAGACTGCTTGCCGTCTGCACGCCGCCTGCGCCACCTGCGCTGGCTGCGTGCCGACGGTTGGCTGTCTGTGGCGGTCTGCGTGCTGCCTCTCGCCCCCGCCTACCCTCGCTCCTGCCCCCACTCCCCATCGCTCCCGCCGCCCACTCCTCGCCGTCGGCACGCCACCTGCGCCACCTGTGCTGGCTGCGTGCCGACTGCTGGCTGTCTGCGGCGGTCTGCACGCCGCCTCTCACTCTCCCCTACCCTCGCTCCTGCCCCCACTCCCCATCGCCCCCGCCGCCCACTCCTTGCCGTTGGCGCGCTGCCTGCGCCACCTGCGCTGGCTGCATGCCGACGGCTGGCTGTCTGTGGCGGTCTGCGTGCTGCCTCTCGCCCTCGCCTACCCTCGCTCCTGCCCCCACTCCCCATCGCTCCCGCCGCCCACTCCTCGCCGTCGGCGCGCTGCCTGCGCCACCTGCGCTGGCTGCGTGCCGACGGCTGGCTGTCTGCGGCGGTCTGCACGCCGCCTCTCGCTCTCCCCTACCCTCACTCCTGCCCCCACTCCCCATCGCCCCCGCCGCCCACTCCTTGCCGTCGGCGTGCTGCCTGCGCCACCTGCGCTGGCTGCATGCCGACGGCTGGCTGTCTGCGGCGGTCTGCACGCCGCCTCTCACCCACCCCTACCCCCGCTCCTGCCCCTACTCCCCATCGCTCCCGCCGCCCACCCCTCGCCGTCGGCGCGCCGCCTGCGCCACCTGCGCTGGCTGCGTGCCGACGGCTGGCTGTCTGCGGCGGTCTGCACGCCGCCTCTCGCCCTCCCCTACCGGGCCTACCCCCACTCCTGCCCCCACTCCCCATCGCTGCCCGCCGCTGCGCACTGCGCACACTCTGTAACATGTACGATAAAAAACTGTATTAGCACACTAAATGAAAGAAAAGAAATATATTGAATATATCTATGTACAACAAAATTATGCTACAATCTACACGACCCCACACTCCAAGCTTCAAAGACTTGCTGTGGTCGTCGTTGCCTTGGGGGCCCAGGACGTGTTGTCATCGCCGTCGCCTTGAGGCCTGGGGCTTGTCATCGCTGTCGCTGTTGCCGTTGCCTTGAGGCCCGGGGCTTGTCGTTGCCGTTGCCTTGAAGGCCTGGGGTTGGTGCCATCATCTTCGCCTTGATCCCAGCTGCCTTGAGGGTGCAAAGGGTCGTCGTTGTCATTGCCTGCAAGGGAGCAAGGGGCATCCCGTGCGTGCAGGGCAGTGAGGCTTACAAATCTTTCAGCCACTGTGTACACCGAGCATTCACGCGCTCTCATCTCAGTTTCCACATCTCCCCTCCTCATCTCTGGCTGATCTCCCCCGATCTACTCCATTTCACTTTATTTTTTTTTTCACTGCCTATTTACTTCAATCCCCTATGGCTGGATCTAGGAAGAGGGCCCCTTCAACTCCCAAAAGGACTCCCAAAAGGCCCAAAACCAAGAAAAGTCAGGGCAAACAGCGGGAACTTCCTGGTGGGGCTTTGGAGATGTCTTTTCAACTTAATGGTATGTGCTCTCTGCTTGAGTGGTGTGTCCATGGGCTTATATTATGGTTAGTTTCATCCACAGCTGCTCAGCCATCAGGTTCTAGGCACAATATGCAACCTGATCTAAGCCCCTTCTCTGCAGCTCCAGGTGGCTCCCCTGGACCTTCAGGACAGGATATAAGGGGAGAGGATCCCTTTACAGCTTCTGGCCCTCCTCAGCCTTCCAATCAAGTGAGTATTTAATTTATTAACTTTATAATATTTTTTAACCAATTTAATATAGGGTGGCCATGGCTCATCTGATGCTGAGAATTTTAACCTTGGTGACGGGTTAAACAACTCTCAGCATGAGGAGGATGATGCTGGTCCCAATGCCCCTCTGGCACCCAATTCTGACCCTCCCACTCCAACTCACCACTCAAAAAGGGCTCAAAAAGCTGGTTCTAGGCTGGCTGGCTTAGGTGATGACACCTTGAGATTTTTTAAGGTCTCTGAAGGGAAGAAGCAATGTATTTTCTGCTTGTGAGTTTATTTATTTTATTTATTTTATTTTATTTTATTTATTTTATTTTATTTTATTTTATTTTATTTTATTTTATTTTATTTTATTTTAATTGTATTTCTGAAATATTTTATAGAGTACTTCATCAAAATGATGGAGCTATTAAAGTCCACTCATATCGTGGCACCACAGCAACAGGTTCTTTGCGATCCCATCTGCTCAAGCACCATATGGAAGACTGGGTCAAGGAGTGTCAAAGACTCAATATTACCTTGAGAGGTAAAGAGGGGGAGGAAGCCACTGCAAAATCTACTGGACTTCCTGTGGGGCACCAAGCTAATGAACACCCCCCCTTCACTCAAGATAACTTTTTAGATGGTCTTGTGCAATTTATTGTTGCCACTGATCAGGTTTTTCTTTTTTTTTTCTATTATTTTTATCCTTATTTACTTTTTTTTAGTCTATAAGGGTTGTAGAGCAACCAGAGTTTCGCCGCCTCTGTCTTCTGCTCCGCCCTGAGCTGCGTATTCCTGGTAGGACCACCATGCACAAGCGCATCTTAGACAATTATACAGAGGCACTTCACAATTTGTCTCAGCATATCCAGGTAATTTTAAATTATATCTTATTACTTAAGGTTAACTTTTATTTAGAAAAGCAGCCTTGGGAAGGTCTCTTTTACCACAGATATGTGGTCTGACCCTGACCTTAAGCCATACATGGCTGTTACTGCTCACTGGCTGGAGTTAGTTCAGGAAAAACTAACCCTTAGAGCTGAACTTA
The DNA here is from genome assembly GCA_025769895.1 of Lactarius psammicola. Classification (NCBI taxonomy): domain Eukaryota; kingdom Fungi; phylum Basidiomycota; class Agaricomycetes; order Russulales; family Russulaceae; genus Lactarius; species Lactarius psammicola. Next base: position 77,625 of record WTXK01000092.1, on the reverse strand, counting down.
TTGGGTTTCTCCATCTTCCTGGAGCCCACACTGGGGAAAGGCTAGCTGAGTCCCTTTACTTTATTATTACTAGGATGGGGCTTGAAAAAAAGGTAATATCTATTTTATTTTATAATAATTTATCTAACTAATTTTTTTAAGATTGGCTGGGTAACAACAGACAATGCATCCAACAATGTTACCATGATGGATGCATTAGAGGTTCAGTTAAAGAGGCATAATCCTAATACTGAGTTTTCTTCAGAACAGCGCCACATTAGGTAAGTGTTAGATTATTCAAGTGTTTTTTTTTCTGCTAACACTTCTTAGGTGCTTTGCCCATATTGTGAATCTCTCATGCAAGGAGATGGTTGATGAAGCTGTTCAATCTGGTTATGTCCACATCAAAATGCTTCAGAGTACCATTGCTTATGTATTTTTATTTTTATTTTTATTTTTTATTTTTTTATTTGCTCATATTGTATTAGATTCGCAGCTCATCACGCAGGCGTGACTTGTTCTCTAATATTTTAGAGGACTTGAACAAGCCCTCCTTACAATTGATTCGTGATGTGGAGACAAGGTGGTCATCTGTCTATTTGATGATCAAGAGGGCATTGGAGTTAAAAGAGGTATGTTTTAAAAGGATTTAATAAGCTCTTATGCTAAATTTGAGTTAGGCCATTCATAGGTTTTATGTGGAGATTGAAGGCCCAGATTCAATAACTGAGGATGAGTGGGAAGTTCTTCAAATATTTGGGAGGATTCTTGAGGTATGCATATATTTTCCCTTTCTAATTGGTATTAACTCCTTTATCAGAAACCCTTCTGGTTTCAGCAAGTACTCTCTTATGAGAAGACACCAACACTCTGCAACACAGTTGCTGCATTTGAAGGGTACATAAAGACTCTGGAGAATTTGGAGACTACCATAGAGTCTGAGGGGCTAGATATTGGGGAGATCATTCAAAAAGGTATTCAGAAGGCACAACACTACTCTAATGAGGCATTTGAGGTCCCAGCATATCTGCTTTCAATGGGTGAGTGGCTGTCTTAATGAGCTGAATAATTTCTCATGCTATGTGGACAGTCCTTAACCCTGTGTTCAAGCTTGATTGGTTTAAGAAAAATCACCCATCACATGTTGTTGACAGTGTAAGGGATAAACTCCTCCAAGCAGTGAGTACTTTTGATTTTATCAAGCCACTGTAAAACTAAAACTTTAAGCAGCTTAGGCCTTTATACAAAGCCAAGTAGTGCCCCTGTTGGCTCAACTGTACCCCCTCCCATCCCCTCATCATCTGGTGGTATGCTGGCTGCTTTGGCAAACCTTGGCATTGGCCCAATGGCTAGCAGTGAACCACAAGCTGAATCCTTAGAAGCTGAAGTTGATGGCTATCTAGGAAAGCCAGTAGAAGTTGCCAACATTACTGAGTTTTGGCAGGTGTGTGGAAATGGTCCATTTTATTGAGGAGCACTGACAGTAGTTGAAATGGCAGGCACATAAGACCAAGTACCCAACACTCTTTAAACTGGCCATGGACTTAATCCCTATTCAAGCTACCTCAGTGCCTTGTGAGCGTGTCTTCTCAGCAAGCAAGGAGACTGCTAGGGCTAGAAGGAACCGCCTTAAGCCAAACATCATGGAGGCTATACAAATTCTCAAGTTCCAGGCAAAGTACAAGAGGGAAATCAATTTTACTGAAGGGCTGACAGAGAAGGATGAATTGGCAGAGCTAGAGGGAGTGGAAGAAGCCAGGCCAGTTGAGGACTTGAGGGCTTATCTTAGGGGTCTCAATCAGAAGTAGTTTGGAAAGGGTATATTTATTTCAAAGCTATATACATGTATTTGTATCTAGGAATAACTACAGGTAAATAAGGACTCTTGTGACACAGCCGGAATTATCAGAGGAGAAAAGGGGGAGGGAGGGGCAAAAAGGAAGGAAGGTGGTGGTGGGAGAGGTGGCAGGGAGGTGGCAGGTTGGCGCAGGTGGCTGTGAGGGGACGCCGAGGGCTCGGGTGGGGGAGAGAAGGGCCCGCGCCGAGAGGGCATACGCGAGAGAGGGGGGGTGGGGGGAGTGGGGTCCGGCACGGCGAGAGGGTGAGGGAGGTGTCGGGAAGGGGGTTGAGGGGGGTCCGAGAGGGGTCCGAGGGGCCGAGAGGCCGCGTGCGAGGGAGAAGGGGGGGAGAGGGAGAGGGAGAGGGAGAGGGATGTGGGGAAGGAGAGGGAGGGGGCGGGAGGGGTCCGAGTGGGGTCCGAGGGTCCGAGGTGGCACACGCGAGGGAGAGGAGGGGCAGGAGGGGGTCCGAGCGGGGTCCGAGAGGCTGAGAGGTTGTGCGCAAGGGAGAAGGAGAGGGAGAGGGAGAGGGAGAGGGCGGGAGGTGGTCTGAAGGGGATCCGAGGGTCCGAGAGGGCGTGCATGAGGGAGAGGTGGTGGGGGGGGGGAAGGAGGGGGTCCAAGGGGGTCCGAAGGGGGTCCAAGGGTCCGAGAGGGCGTGCACGAGGGAGAGGTGGTGGTGGTGGGGAAGGAGGGGGTCCGAGGGGGTCCGAGGGGGTCCGAGGGGGGTCCGACACGGTGAGACGACGAGGGAGGGGTCGGGAAGGGGTCTGAGGGGGGTCCAAGGGGTATCCGAGAGGCCGAGAGGCCGTGCGTGAGGGAGAGGAGGGGGAAAGGGGGCGGGAGGGGGTCCGAGCGGGTTCCGAAGGTCCGAGGTGGGACACGCGAGGAGGAGGAGGGAGGGGAGGGGAGGGAGGGGGTCCGAGGGGGTCCGAGGGGGGTCTGAGGGGGGTCCGACATGGTGAGACGACGAGGGAGGGGCCGGGAGGGGGTCCGAAGGGGGTCCGAGGGGTATCCGAGAGGCCGAGAGGCCGTGCGCAAGGGAGAAGGGGGGGGAGAGGGAGGGGGTGGGGGTGGGAGGGGGTCCGAAGGGGGTCCGAAGGTCCGAGAGGGCATGCGCAAAGGAGAGGAGGAGGAGGTGGGGAAGGAGGAGGTGGGAGGGGGGTCCAAGGGGTGTCTGAGAGGCCGAGAGGCCATGCGTGAGGGAGAAGGGGAGGGAGAGGGAGAGGGAGAGGGCAGGAGGGGGTCCGAGCAGGGTCCGAGGGTCTGAGAGGGCACGTGTGAGGGAGAAGGTGAGGGTGAGTGTGGGGGGTGGGGGCGGGAGGGGGTCCAAGCAGGGTCCGAGAGTCCGAGACAGCACGCCCAAGGGAGAGGAGGGGGGAGAGGGAGGGGGTCCGAAGGGGGTCCGAGGGGGGTCCGAGAGGCCGAGAGGCCATGCGCGAGGGAGAAGGGGAGAGAGGGAGGGGGAGGGGGCGGGAGGGGGTCCGAGGGTCCGAGAGGGCGTCCGCGAAGGAGAGGAGGGGGAGGCGGGGAAGGAGGAGGTGGGAGGAGGTCCAAGGGGGGGTCCGAGAGGCCAAGAGGCCATGCACGAGGGAGAGGGAGAGGGAGAGGGAGGAGGAGAGGCGGGAGGAGGTCCAAGCGGGGTCTGAGGGTCCGAGATGGCACGTGCAAGGGAGAGGAGGGGGGAGAGGGAGAGGGAGGGGGCGGGAGGGGGTCCGAAGGGGTCCAAGGGTCCAAGTGGGCGTGCGCGAAGGAGAGGAGGCGGAGGCGGGGAAGGAGGAGGGGGTGGGGGTCTAAGTGGGGTCCGACGCGGTGAGACGACGAGGGAGAGGGCGGGAAGGGGTCCGAGGGGGTTATGAGGGACCGAGGCAGCGAGCGGGTAGGCAGCGAGTGGGCAGGCAGGCAGGCGGCAAGTGGGCAGGCGGCAAGCGGGCAGGCGGCGAGCGGGCAGGCGGCGAGCGGGCAGGCGGCGAGCGGGCAGGTGGCGAGCGGGCAGGCGGCGAGCGGGCAGGCGGCGAGCGGGCAGGCGGCAAGCGGGCAGGCGGCAAGCTGGCAGGCGGCGAGCGGGTAGGCAGCGAGTGGGCAGGCAGGCAGGCGGCGAGTGGGTAGGCGGCGAGCGGGCAGGCAGCGAGCGGGTAGGCAGCGAGCGGGTAGGCAGTGAGTGGGCAGGCAGGCAGGTGGCAAGCGGGCAGGCGGCAAGCGGGCAGGCAGCGAGCGGCTAGCGGCGGGGGCAGCCAGCGAGCAGTCAAGGCGACCCATATTCAGCCCACAGTCAGCAAGCAGTCAGTGGGCAGCCGGCACGGACAATGCGCAGACAGCGCACTGACAGCAAGTCATCCTGTGGGCGGGCGGCGGCACAGGGGCAGGCAGCAGTGCAGGGGCAGGCGACGACACAGTAGGCGGCGAGGGAGCGAGGGAGCGAGGGGAGCGAGAGGGCCAAGGGAGCAAGAGGGCCGAGGGAGCGAGAGGGGCTGAGGAGGACAAGCCAGTGCGATGGCAAGGCCTCCTCCTCCTCAGACCCCTCCTCAGAGCCAACGATCTCACTTACTGTAGGCTGTAGCTTTAGCCAAAGATCTTACTCACCAGGCGAAAAGTCGAACGAGCCGGCTCACAGCTGGATTCCAAATATGGTACGATTTCCTTATTCGTTCTAAGTCACGAGCTGTCAGCTCAGCCCCGGCTGAGCTGGCTTGAGCCGGCCCATTTGAGAGTGGCTTGGCTCAGCTCGACCCATTTTGGTCAAGCCATACTTAGCTGAGCCAAGCCGAGCCGAGCCGAGCCGTGGCAACACTAATATAGATTAGAAGTCCATATATAGAATGACTGTCTCACAGTCACATGACCCAAAGTTGCACATGTTGGCATCATGTGACTAACTATCTTATCATATCTAATGATAAGGAACTTTAAGTACTTTGGCTGCTAATATATTGCCCAAATAAATCTGTAAAAATACAGAAAAATAGGAAAAATAATATGCATTCATAACATCACCCCTCTTTTTAAAGGTCAATGTCTGTGTTGGCCTCTGTGTACTTGTGAGAAGCTTGCTAAGGCAAGGACATGTAAATAAGTGCCTCTATTTTTCTAGAAGCACCTGAATTTTTAGAGTGAAATTTTCTAACTTTATCCAGGGCATGCTCTAGATTTTTACTAGGCTTCCCAAGTGTTCTCACCCTCTCCATAGCCTTTCCAGCTAATGCAATACAACAGACAGTTTCTTAGACTGTCCACTTATAACATCCCCTCTTTACTGCCTCCTTTTAAAAAAGTGCCCCTCTCTTTCAAGTGCCACTAGTCCTTAGCTGTTTGCTAAGTCTTGACATTGAGCCAGCCAGTCAACCACCTAACCCTTCTCCATCACACACTTCATGCCCTTTTTACCCCCAGTCTTCTATTCCCCATTATGCCTCCCTGTCAAGTGACAGTGAGTCATTACACACCTTGAATTTTAGAGAAACAAAACAGCCAAATATTGGTGTATACCACCATACATATAATCCTAGTCAAGCAATGTTACCTTTAAAGTGATCCCACTGATCTACACCCATTGCAATGAATGCACCCCAAGGTTCTGGTACTTGTCTCAATACAGACCTGGCATCTTCTGTGTTGTCAAAGTTTGCAAATACGCAGCTTCCTGAGCCACTCATGCATGCAGGGGAGAACTGGCTGAGCCAGCGCACAGCTGCAGCAATGGGGGGATAGAGTTCCTCTGCAACAGGCTGCAGGTCATTCCAGGTCTTTGCATGGCCACTCTCATAGTCTGCCCGTGTGATGGGGGCTGTGGAGCGCACAAGATTGGGGTGCGTGAATACGGGGCCCGTGAGCGTGCAGACAGATGGGTAGATGATGAGGAAGACGTGGCGGGGCAGCATGAGAGGTGCGAGGTCTTCTCCCGCACCCTCGGCCCAAGCCGAATGCCCAAGCGTCAGGACGGGGATGTCAGCGCCAAGGCGCCCGCCGAGCGTGGCGAGCTCCATACGTGAGAGGCCCAGGCCCCAGAGGTGGTTGAGCGCAACGAGGGTTGCAGCTGCATCGGCGCTCCCCCCACCGAGGCCGCCACCAACTGGGATGCGCTTGTGCAAGACGATATCCGCGCCCTTATTGTGGGCATTGGATGCTTCCTGCAAAGTGCGAGCTGCGCGTAGCACGAGGTTGTTCGGACTGTCGAGATCGGCGAAGGTGGCCGGGTTAATTAGGGAGAGTGGGCAATCGCGGAGGCAGGAGAGGGAGAGTTGGTGATCGTCGCGTGGAGTGATATGCAATTCGTCGCAGTAATCAAGGATCTGAAAGGCGGATTGTATGTTATGATAGCCATCGGGACGACGACCTGTTACGTGAAGGAATAGATTGAGCTTGGCTGGTGCGTAGACGGTTATCGGTGTCATGATGAGGTCAGCGGCGGATTCCAGTGTCTGTAGAGGCTTTTGCAGTACAAGCACTTCGCGTCCCACAACCAACAATGGAACCCCTCGTCCCCCCAGATGTCACCGCCGAGCTCACTCAGATCCTTTCCAATCTCGTCCTCGGTGACAACGAAATTAGATCCAAGCTCGTCTTCAACTTTTCTCTTTCCTTCCAATTAAACTAATCCTCATAACTTTATCAGTGCAGAGGTCGTCGTTGACGAGCGTCTATCCCATAGACCCGATGTCTACCTCCTCGCTCTTACTCAGTTCGCTACTCGGCCAGACACTGTCGAAGTGGTAAGTCATCCCACAACGCCTCTCTTATCTTCGTTCTGGACCCCGTGCCCAGATGCGTTCCTTCTCTCTCGTTCTCCTCCGACGCCTCCTCTTCCGCGCTTCCCCCGGTTCTAGCGCGAAATCCCCGCGCATGACCCTCTACGATCGTCTCTCCGCTCAGACACTCACCACCATTGAGCGTATCCTCCTCCGCTCCCTCTTGCACGAGCAGATCGACTCAGTCCGTCGAAAAGCTGTCGACACAATATGCGACTTGGCCAACAACTCGATGGAGCGCGGCAGGCCGTGGCATGCACTACAGGCTCAAGCATTTTCGATGTGCAAGGGAGCGGATCCCAGCGCCCGTGACAGCGCGTTCCGCATCTTTGCCGGCTGCCCCAACCTTGTCATGGATCTCCAGACGGATGCGGTTCTCAGGGTACTCCAGGACGGTTTGCAGGACCGACAGAGCGTCGAAGTGCGTTTCATTCTTCCGGGGTTTGACCAAATCAACGATTTTTGTTCCCTGTAGGTTCGGCACGCGGCTCTTCGAGCTTCGGTTTCTTATCTCACGTCCTGCGACCAACATCAAGTCGCGCAATCCTTATCGCTCATGTACCCGATGCTCGACACCCTCCCGTCGCTCTCCCACGCCCACCTGCCGAAATTCTTGATCACCCTCACCCCGCTCACAACTTCCCACCCGCAACTATTCGCCCCGCATCTCCATGCCTTACTCTCCTTCCTCCCCGCCCTGATCATACCGTCGGCTGATTCAGGACCGACGCCGACCGTTGCGAGGCCCTTCCCTGGAACGCAGAGCTTCACCTTCCCGCCAACTCCGAACGGGGGCCCCGTCGATGACGACGAGCTAGATGAAGAGGCGGAGGAGGTGCGCAAAGCCGCACTCGAGTTCATGATCAGCCTCAGCGAGGCTAAGCCCGCCATGGTTCGCCGCACTGATGGGTGGGTGAGCGCCATCGTGCGTGGGTGCCTAGGCGGGATGGGCGAACTTCGGGACGACGAGTTGAACTCGTGGTTAGATGCAGACGTGCGTGTGTCGTTTTTCCCTCTCCCTCGGGAGTACATAGGTTTATATATTAATCTCTAGCCTGCGGAGGACCCCACGGACGACACGTATCCGCATGTGTACGAGCAATCCCTCGACCGTCTCGCCTGTGCTGTTGGCGGAAAGGCGGTTCTCCCCGCCGCGTTCCAGCATATTCCGGGAATGTTGGCATCGCACGATTGGAAGCTCCGCCATGCAGGGCTCATGGCGATTGCCTCAGTGGCAGAGGGCACGAGTAAAGTAATTTTCGGGGTGGCGCCCTCTACGATCATATAACCCAGTTGGCTGACAAGGGTTTTTTCAGGTGATGCAAAATGAGTTAGGCAAGGTCGTCGAGTACGTGTAACGCCTAGTCTTTCTTTACTCCCGGCCTTGTTGATTGACCGCCAACATGCAAGCCTCATCACGCCTCTATTCCACGACCCATATCCCCGTGTCCGCTACGCTGCGTGCCAATGCATGTCCGTTTTTTTTTGTTGTTCTTATCGTTTTTGTTCGAAGGATGCTCACTGGTTCTTTCCCACCTTCAGAGGACAGCTGTGCACCGATTTGGAAGAAGTCATTCAGGCGCAATACCACCAACCAATCTTCGCAGTGCTTATCCCCACACTCGAGGTCCCTGAACCTAGGTGCTTTCCGGTCTATTCGACAGCCCCGTTTTGTTGACTCCCCGCGTGGGAAAAACGTTTTTTAGGGTGCACGCTCATGCCGCTGCGGCGCTGATCAACTTTTGTGAAGGCGTCGAGCGCGATACATTGTTACCGTACCTGGACCCAATCGTCGAGCGCCTGCTCAAGCTGCTGAATCCAGCGCAAGAAGGGAGCCGGCCAACAAAGCGGTACGTACAAGAGCAGGCCGTCACCACGCTCGCCATGGTCGCAGATGCGAGTGAGACCACCTTTGCTAAGGTAAAGGAGAATTCATTTACATCCCGAGATACACGAGCCTAACAAATGTGGTATAGCACTACTCGTCAATCATGCCGCTCTTGCTCAACGTGCTGAGAAACGCGAACACTTCAGAATATCGTAAACTCCGCGCCAAGGCTATGGAGTGTGCTGGTCTCATAGGTATTTCTCGGCGATCTCTTTCCAGCCCTCCGTGCGTCACTCACGCTATATTCCCCAGCCATTGCGGTCGGGCGCGAAGTTTTTCGAGCCGATGCAGGCGCGTTTGTTGAACTCCTCATTCGAATACAGAGTATGCTTTCTACGTTTTCCCGCGTCACGAAGTTTCAGTGCCGACGCAGATGGCGGGCCCTACAGACAGTCCAATCGAACCGAGTGATACGATGCTACCGCATTACCTCATTGCAACGTGGGCGAAAGTCTGTCAGGCGATGGGTCCCGAGTTCGAGCCATACTTACCCGTGGTGATGCCGCCCTTGTTCCGCGCGGCGAACGCCAAGGCCGACGTATCCGTCTATGGTTCGTACTTCCTCGGTTTTCATACCTGCGGGGCGTGGGCCGACAGTGCGTAGAGGATGAGGACGCCCCAGAGTCAAAAGAAGGCTGGGACATAATCGAGATGGACGGACAGCAGGTCGGCATCCGGACGTCCGCTATCGACGAAAAATGTCAGGCGTTCGAGACGCTTGTGATCTACTGTTCGACGCTCGGTGCGCGTTTTGCGCCGTACCTCCAACAGAGCCTCGAGATGGTGCTCCAATCGCTACGATTCGTCCTACACGACGGCGTGCGAGAAGCGTGTGCAATGTGCGTCGCCGTCTTTCCCCTCCTGTCTTTTTTTTTTTTTCCCGTCTTCTGTTGGCTGACACATCAAGCGCAGTGTCCTGCCAATGCTCATATCCTGCGGCAAGGCGAGTAATGCGATCGACGGTGACATGGTGGCGAACGTCATGCAGCACGTAGCATCTGTAATTTCGCAAGAGACAGACTCGACGTTCCTTGCGTCGCTCTTCAAGTGCGCAGGCGGACAGCATGCGCGCATGGGGCGATGTGACACCTGAGACGCGCGTCGCACTGGAGAACGCGGCGAAGCAACAACTGCAGGCGCTCGCGGAACGGCGCAAGGCGCGCGGCGCCCGCACGGCGGCGGAAATCGAGGAGGACCGTGAGGACCTCGCCCTACTCGAGGAGATGGAAGAATTTGCGTTAGAAGAGATGGCCAAGATGCTCGGCATTTTCGACCCCAATCACCCGCTGCTCATCGCTGTCCCCAGCGTGCGTGACCTTGGGCTCGGGCTTGGGGCTTGGGATAGCGACGGAGACGGGGGAGATGAATGAAAGAGAGTAGGAGTTCGTTGTTGGTGTTGTTGCTATTGCTGTTTTTGTCGTCTGTTATTTTTTTTTGCTCCGTAGAATGTCCAACCGGAAAAGTTTGAAGTCTTATATTCTGCGACGTGTACCTATGACGAAGACACGCCGAATATCTTTACGGGAAGAGAGATCGTCCAAGTACGGGAGTGGGCGACTAGCCAGGCGGGCTCGCCCAACCTGACTCCGAACCTCACGCGTGCCTGTGACTATGATAATAATAACCACCCCCTGGCGATAGGGAGGATTGAGTTTCGATCGGTACTCCAGCTGCGCCGCCTCCAGAAAAGTCGGGTCCCAACCTTAGCCCACCTCTACTGGTCCCAGATGACACACGGGGGCTGGGTACTATTTGCACGTGCGCCTGGCACACTTCTGTCAGGCACCGATGTGTTCCCAGCCTGGTTCTGGTCCCCCGACTGGCTCACGGCCTCTTGCTGAGTCCAGACTTTGCACCGAAACCTTGTTTAGAATAGAAATCTGGACCAGTGACGTCGCCCATATGTCGGTGCACACACCGCCCCACACGTGGATCCCTCTCGCCCTTCTCAAGTTCTGATTGCCTGCCTTTTGTGCACTCTCCAGCTGCCGTTGCCTCCCACAGTAATGGACATGGCACTCAGACGCTGGTGGCGTGCTCCAACGGTTGACCCTCTTTCCAGCTGCCGAGCGGCATTTGATGCACGTCATACACACACCTACGCGCCGAGAGAAGTGCATGATGGCCTAGCCCGTCTCAGAACGCACGCCCAACCCCGGCTATTATCCAAATGCGAGACTTGGGCTAGGTAGTTCTTTGCGCCTCAGCTTCTTTTCTCGTCTCATCTTGCATCATACATTCCACCTTTGGTTTTTTTCTCTGTCTTTTCTTTTTTTCTCTTGCCTTTCCTTCCTGCTGGTCTCGGGATCACATCCCTCCAATGCCCTTACACCCGTCTCCTCACTGCGATAGGTCTGTGGACCTCCACCACAACCGCAACCACCACTACCTCCCCTCACATGTACCGATCATGGAGTGCGACGCAGGACGTCGTTATTCGGGCGCTCAGCGCCATAGACGCGAGAACCTGAACGGGTCATCGAACTCGCCCTGCCTCTCGCCGCGCTCCCCGCACTCGCCGTACCCACTACCCTACCACCACGGCCGTAGCAAATTTCACTCCAAATTTCCACTGCCCTTTCTAGACGGAGGAGACAGCAGCGAGGAGCTGTCCGCCGCCGCTATTGGCGAGCCCCACCTGTCACCGCCCTCCTCACGCCAGCGCCACTTCCATGCCGGACGTTGTGTACTCGCACGGCCCACGTCTCCCGTCGTCGCCTTCGATGCCGTATGGCACGACGGCTTTACACGGCGCGCGCGCACGCTTCGTCTCCCTCCCTACGATTGTCAACGCTAATGCCGCACCATACGCACCAATGCTGTCGCTCCCACTCCCGCGAGTCGAGACGACCGAGTGCGACCGCCTCGAGCGCGCGTGTGGCCGCGTGCCCGCCGCGCTTATGCGCGTCCGCGATGACCCGCCACCGAGCTCGCCACACCAGCCACGCGGGGATGGCGCACCGCCTCCACCCGCACCCAAGTGGCCGCACTGGACGCTCATTCTGCGCATCAAGCGTGCGCTGCGCAGGGACGGAAAAGACGTGCGGGACTACGTAGAGGCGGCGCAGATCGACGAGCTATTCCATCGCGACGTCGAGGAGCGTGCGCGCCGGGAGCGTGAGCATGCACGGATGGCCCGGGTACGCACCGGGAAGGAGCCCGCGGATTTCGACGAGAACGCCCGTTTGTATCATCTCAGTTGGTTGTGGGTTACTCTTCGTTAAGCTGACGTGGTACGAGCAGGTGTCTTTGGCGTGCCGTCGAACGAGAGCGTACTTCGCGCACCTGCATCCGCGATCCTTGGTGGGTACAGGCACGACCTCCCCCTCGTTGTCTTTCTGTGTGTGGAAGAGTTGTACCGCACAGGTGAGTCTTCGTACTAGCCAACACCCCATGAATCCAATTTTCTTTGCATCGCAGGTATATACAAGAGCGGCCTTTTTCGAGACCTACCCAATCGCCAGCGTCACCACGAGCTAAGAACTTTGTTCGACACCCCGCCTGCCTTCGGCGAGGGTATGAACCTGCGCGCAGAATCCACAGCGGACATCTGCGCGCTCCTCCTGACGTACCTCATGGAGCTTCCCGAGCCCGTGCTGACGCCCTATCTCTTCAACGCGTTCTGGAACTGGTGCGTGCGGCCGAGCGTAAAGCGCGAGGACGAGCGCACGCGGAAGGAGCAAGACGAGGAGGAGGAATTACGCGCGCGGTTCTTCCAGACGGGCCAACGGCCGCCGCGTCCATCGCGTCGGGTACTGTTCGAGAAGGCGCGGCTGCGGACTGCGCAAGACGAAGTAGCGGAGACGGGGCAGGTGGCGGTGGCGCGGGACTTGCTGCGGCTGCTGCCGACGCACAGCTTCTCGCTAATCGTGTACCTGTGCGCGTTCTTCACGCAGGTGCCGCTGTGCCCGGAGAATGGAATTGCGCTGGAGGACATCGGGCGCATATTTGGGCCACCCGTGTTTGGCGGGCCCGTGCCTGCCGCCCGCCGCATGATGGTCTGGTTCCTCAAGCGCTGGAACCGCGTGTCAGACGGCCTCCTCGACCCTGAGCCAGATGACCCCTCGTCCGGATCTTTCACATCGTCGTCCTCCTCGTCCTCGTCTGACGCGCGCTTACTTGAGCGCGCGGACTCGTTTGAGTTGCTCGCCCCGGAGGAGGATTACGAACAGGAGCTCGATTTCCGTGGCACGCTCGTTGGCCCATTGGATGAGTGCCGGCGCCGGGCATCGTACAACCCCTTATTCGCACACCGTGAGAGCGTGAGATGGAAAGGCCGCCCGGCGATGGTCCGGCCGGGTGGCCCATTGTCGCAATTCCCACCACACTCGGCGATCTTAGCGACAGGGAGAGGGAACGCTCGCTCGAGCCGGACGACTCAATCTCGCAAGTCCCTTCTATGAGCGATGGACGATCCAGTAAGCTCGACGTTCCGATGTTGGCCGCAGTTATGTGTCCTCACACCCTCTCTCTATGTATAGGTTCCCCAGCCGATGACGATGTTGAAGCGAATGGGGAGGCGCTGTTGCCACCTCACGTCTTTGCGTCGGCAGTGGCGCGCCGGCCGTCCATAAGCCCCGCGAGCCAATACGGCACTGGCGGTGAGCTCCTACATCGTGCCAACTGCGCCCGATAGATCCCTCAAACGTCACATAGACGTACATGAGGGTCCGGCGTTGACTGCCCGCGCCGCCTGCGGTGGCAGGTCGAGAGTAGTAGCCAAAGAGGAAGCGGACGATGGTGGTGAAGACAAAGACGCCGACCCACGGCAATGGCGCTTCGCAGACGCGCAGTTGCTGATCGCGCTGAGCCAGCTGCACGAGGCGCGTGCAAGGATCGACGAGCTGGAGCACGCCGTGACAGACGCGGCGACGCATTCCGAGCGCGCGTGTGAAAAACTGGCTTACATCGCGGCCGCGGCCGCGGCGGACCACCCGCACGGGCACAAGGGACGTTTCGAGAAAGAGGAAAAGCTCGTGGTGGTCGGGCGCGACGAGGCGAACGAACTCGTTAAGAACGTGTGCGCGGTGCTTAAGGGCGTCGTGCAGCCGGCGCCAGCTTGATGTTACGAAGGCGCGGTGACTAGGATTTTTGCACCGACCCGGATGTGATGCGACGACGAGGACGATGGTTGTTTTGATCTGTTCTTTCTGCTCCGTTATGGTGTATTATCCTTATTCATTATGCTGTTTTTTCGACTTTCTCGTGCTGGTGACATCGACCAGTATGGCACTCGTATGTCTTTTGTTTGTTTGTTTTTGTAATTGTTTTCGGGCAATCACTAGGCCTTGTAGTTCCGAGCATCATACGCATATTGAAGTACCCTGATCGCTACAGCAAAAAAAAAAAAAACTTTGAAATAATCCCATATCTGTGGGCATTTTCATGTCATTGTTTGTGGCGAGTTCCAGGTCGCTTATATGTACGGTATACGAAAGTAACCATAATCAGAGAAATACGAGGGTACCTGGCTCGGAATAGGAAGAAGCAATCGGAGGGGTTCGGGTTCTTCAGACACAGCGCTTGAATGGCAGAGACATGACAGGGACACGTGCGTAACTTGAGTTACATATGGACGAGTCAAAGGGGTCTTCAATTTTAGATGACTGGAATGGAATGGACTGTTGAGATGGAGTTTTCTGACAGATGTGGCCCATAACGGGCTGGACGCAGCTTCCTCATGATCAAGGGGCGGCGCGCTCACAGTGCGACTGGGGTAAGGTGAACGTTAGGTGAGATTCCGCCCTCCAGGGATCTTCTTTCACACAGATAAATCCAAGTTTGTGCATCTGCGGTGCAGTACGTGGTGCTGCGCCGTGTTGGTGGAGCTCACTGGATGTTTGGGGAAATTGGTGTGACTGGTGACAGCACACTGACAGGAATCATCGATTTAATCATCCATCACAAGTCCTTGACGATAAAGCCCTACATACGAGATAGAATGCTACGCGAAAAGCGATCAATGCGAGACCGGGTCGGGGCGGGGATGATTTTCCTGTAGAATTTTATGTTATATCGGTACCGATACCGGCACCGGCAGAGGTTATACGCATCAGCGAGGTCGGGGTAAGAGACTCCGCTTAGATGGGCGCCTTGTGTTGAGGTGTTGACGATGTTCAAGCGGGAGTAGGCGTGTGTGTGACATCGTTGGGAAGTGCCGGGTGCATAAGGATAAATGAGGAATAATTTGCAAGGACGAGAAAAGTCCAGTCCATGTGTACACCAGATTTGATCATAGATCGATCTCGGATCTTGGCGCGACTTTCGGCGGGCCTGTGCAATGGTGGGCACCCCAATGCCCCCCTGTGCAAGTAGAGCTTCAGGAATCAGGTTCCCGAAAGACGGTCGTAATCACGATCGCGATGAAATACAAGGGGGGAAAAAATAGAATAAGAACAAGAGAAGGGAAAAGGATACTTTGTAAATACAAGGGGAATTGAGAGGTGTAACCAGGGGAGGGGGAGCCGATAGTGTGGCTCTCACTGAAAGTGGGATGGGATGGATGGCCCGGGCTGGGTTGGGTTGGGTTGCAATTTGGGTTGAGCGAAGCATTCGGACGAGAGATGAACTGAGCTGACAAGTGTCGCGCCGGCTATGGCTAACCAAGCGCGGGGCGTATTACACGCAATCCAATCCAATCCAGTCCTTCCTTCCTTCCCTCTCTTCCTTTCCCTTCCCATCCCAGTCCATCCCTCCCTTCCTCCCTCTCTCCCATTCCCCTTCACCGCCCTCCGTCCTTCCACTCCCCCCATTCCTCTCATCTCTCACGTTCCACTACGACTTATTTTCGCCTACTCTTACTCGGCCTTAGAGCGATCAATTTACCGCTGCCTTTCCACCCCCCAAGTTCCCTCTTACCACGATGGGAAATTGCGCCTCAAATACTCGAGAAGCTGAAGAGAGAGCCCGCTCAGATATGATAGACCGTCAGATCGAGGAGGACTCTAAGAAATATAAGCGAGAATGCAAGATCTTGTTACTCGGTGCGTTTCCTCCCCTCCCTCCTTTCCCTACTTTCCCCCGCCGCTCTCCTCCCCCTCCCCCATAAAAACAATGAATTTCTTTCACCGACCGGGGGACGAATTCCGATTGATCGTGGAATTGCTGCGACGCCTTTCACCTCCCGCATCACGGGACGATCGGGTATAACCTTTGTTTCGGTGGCATTCTTCCGCAATGTTTTCATAGAGGAATCATTCGAGGAGCATCATGTTGTCCTTTGGATTGATTCCCGATCAACCATCGTCCCATTCGTTTTGTGCCCCGTATATGCGCATGTATGCTCAACAGTTCTTTACTCAGGTTCCGGCGAGTCCGGAAAGTCAACAATAGTCAAGCAAATGAAGATTATCCACCAGAATGGTTACACCCCCGAAGAACTTCTCGCTTTCCGACCGCTCATATGGAAAAACCTCCATGAGAGCGCTCATGGCGTTGTCAAAGCCTTAGCCAAATTCAACCTCGAGCCTATCACCCCCGCCAACAGAGTACGCCACTGCCTCCTTTCTCCGTCCTTTTCATCTTAGTTTTATCCATGTCTTTCAGGCGAATTGCGAACGAATCTTGGCGTATCAGCTCGCCAACGACGACTCACACTTTTTCTTCAGCCCTGACGTCGCCCAAGCTATTCAGGACTTATGGGCGGATGAGATCATTCCCGCGTTAATGAATTATTCCTCGAAGTTTTACCTGATGGATAGTGCCACCTAGTGAGTCCCTTTGCACAAGATACAATAGGAAAAACACCAGAACGAGAGTTTCCTCTACGTAAATGCCGTCCTTTGACTTACGTTCTGTCTACTCATGAAACTGCCTTGACCCCCGCCGTGTACGCTTGCTTATGTTCTACATGCGTCTGCAGCTTTTTTGCGGAAGCAAATCGGATAGCGGCTAGCAATTATCTTCCATCAATGGAGGACGTCCTACGAGCACGTGCAAAGACGACCGCAATCACCGAAACTCGGTTTCCCATGGGCCAGTTATCAATACATATGGTCGACGTTGGCGGACAACGGTCGGAGCGTAAGAAGTGGATTCACAATTTCGAGAGCGTCACGAGTATTATCTTTTGTACCGCATTGTCGGAGTATGATCAGGTCCTTCTCGAGGAGAGGAACCAGGTGCGTAAATGGACCCAAATCGCCGTCTCACCGACTGACGGATCGCAGAACCGAATGGCGGAGTCTCTCGTTCTCTTCGAATCAGTCATCAACTCACGATGGTTCTTGCGTACATCGATCATCCTTTTCCTGAACAAGATTGATGTCTTCAAGAATAAGCTCCCCAAGGCGCGCTTTTCCTTGGACGTTTCCGCGTTCCGTCTCCTCTGACCTGGCGTCCTCACAGGTTCCCCTGGACAAGTATTTCCCTGAGTATACAGGTGGCGCGGATGTTAACAAGGGCGCAAAGTACATCCTTTGGCGATTTATGCAGGCGAACCGCGCACGATTAAACGTGTATCCACAGTGCGCCTACCCTTTCCATTGGATGACTTTTTGTGGCTGAATGAACCTAATGTAGTATCACGCAAGCTACCGACACGTCTAATATCAGACTAGTCTTCGTCACGGTGAAAGAGACGATCTTACAGAACGCACTCAAGGAGTCAGGTATCCTATGATACCTGGCAACCGCGACTTCCCTAGTTCCAGCTATTCCTCTGTACTCTATCTTCACTATTTCTCCCACGGATTGGATACGAATCGCTCCATTGTCGGTGCGCCAATAAGTCCTCGTCGGGGCGCTATTAAATGCACTGACTTTCGTTTTCACGCGCAGCTCATCTTACGCCCTGCAATGTCTCCATATATCTGCCTCATTTCGCACACACCTATTCATCGCATCGTCATTTTACTACCCCCTCTCCTCTCGCCTCTTCCATCTTGTCCCGCTTTTCTTCGTGCGTGCCCTTTGGTTCGCCATTCGCATGCTTGCTGTGCGGTGCGACCTACCCGCGCGGGTGGCTAGGCAAAGGATGCACACGAAGCGGGCGGCATCAACCCATCTGAAACATGCTCAACACCTCCATCACCCTCCCTTATTACTCCCCTCTCCTCCAATGTCGACACCCACACCCACTCTTCCCCACTCTTCCTTTCGCATGCGGCCGATACATCACATCCCTAATCTCGTAATCTTTTCCCGTTCCCCTTATGCGCTTGTGATATTCCACTCCCCCGATCCCCTCTACCCCCTTACGATCATTACACCGGACGGGCGTAAAACTTCGGCGTGCTGCGACCTGGAATTGTGATATTTATCCCCTTTTACGTAGCGTTGGAGCATCACACTAATTGCATCACCCACTCTCTCTTAGTCCCCTTTTTTTGTCCTTATCTCTCGTTTCCTTTTGTCCGGGGTGTGGGGGACGTGTGGTGAGTGGCACTATGTACAACCAACCAACGCTTGAAGTCTTCTTTCTTCCTTCCTCCTAATATGCAGGAGAGGATATCATGTTATGTCATACAAACGGATTCTACTATGTGTTGCCCGTTGTCGTTCGCTCGCTCGATGAGACAATGGATCGTGGGATGGGTGCATCCGCCGGGTCTATAACCGAATATGGTCAGATAATAGTGGGTTGACCGCCTCGTCGTCGGATCAGTGAGATGTCAGCGATGGACGGCATCAGGCCCGTCGTCATCTTGGTGTGGTGCTGCCACTGGCACCTGGAAACACAACAATGATGACCGCAATGGTAATTGAATTTGTGATTGGTTTAACCGAGATCGAAACGATATCAATTATCAAACCCTGGAGAAATTGTTACTTTGATTATATCATTACCGGTTATTACTGTAAGTTACTCTTACAAGTAGTACCTCATGCAGGCACGACGAGCAAAGCATTTGTTGAAATTCAATTAGCACCTCGACCGTGTTGCGATCAGAGACAGACACCCATAACTGAATAATCTATAGCTACACTGGCACACGCTCGGGCTTGCGCGGTGGTCCGATTTATTACGGTGCAACTCGAGCTTCGCCGCTGCCTACAGCGAGCGAAGGAAGATTTCAAAAACGAAACGAAAAGCGCTGTAGCTGCGACCGGGACTCTTTGGGACCCGGAGATCGAGTACTTTTCGGTTTTCATTAAAAAAAAAAGTCAAATACAGAAAACAAACGCTCTGTGTACCCACGTGCACAGGGCGTGCCCAGCCCAGGCTGGTCGACTTAAAATTGGCCTCTTGTACCTGTGTGGTACTATAGGCAATACCTCAGGCCGAGCCTCAGGGAGACCTGAGGTGCCTCAGGCGCTGCTGTAGTTGGTGTTGGCGGCTGGGAAGGCACACCAGGAGAGAACCAAATGATATGGCTGTCTGTTCGGTGGTTTTGAGGGAGTAGACTGTATGTATGGAATGGGAAGGATCACCCCCGATCGTACAGCCCCACCGCCCCAGCACCTCGATTCCCTCCCCCCAACCCCGTCTGCGACTCTTGCGCCCTGTAGTAGAATGCAAGACCCACCGTAACGATTCTTCCTTCCTGGCAGGGACCCTCAAATTTCAGGCTAGAATGTTGTCCTTGTCATTTCCCGCACTTTTTCTCAGCAGGTTAAGAATGACCCTAAATTACTGTTATCACGGATGCCGGCCGGCCACCGAGCTTGACATTTGCATGACACGATGTATGCGTCGCGACGTGCGCATGGGCTGTCACTTCTTTACTATTAGGCCATGTCATGACCAGTCGTGGCAAGTTAATGAAGAATTCTAGTAAGCCGTACCCTTCTATCCTTTTTCTATTCTCTGATTGATTAGAACCCAAATCCACACAGGGATATCGGGATATACATTCGGGCTGGCGCTGTGCCAGTGTGATCCAAGTCTTGACTCTGAGCCCTGGTCGTGATGCGTGAATTCTGTCATTCACCCCACACACTCATGACTCGAACGACGAAGGGGACTCCACCGGCTTCATCCGTGGTGTTCGTTTGCTTGTCCTGTCGGACGACTCCGAAAGGATATAGAGTGGACCAGAACCTGAGCCCTTTTGTACACGCGTGAGGCGCGGTGATAGGCAACACGTATTACGGCTACCAGATGTTCCAGTATTCGGTTTACCAGTACAACCGTCGGTTCTGCTCTGCGGCGGCGAGAGCTCGTAAGGCCGAGTTCCTCGCAATGGTGGTCGCAACTACTGTATCTTCCTGCTCCTGGCAACTTTGACACGCATGCCGGCAGCACTTCGACAAGTGACGGTGAAAGCCGCGGTTCTGTAGTCCATGGGCGACGGGACGTTCGTTTTACGGTAAAAGTACAGTAAATGGATCAGCTCAGGCTAAGTCACTAGCCATTTTTATTCGAGCTCGGCACTCAAGGGACAGGAGCTTGGTCTTTACTGTACTTGGCTGGAAGAAGCGTGAAACAAACAACAGTCCAGTCGTGGCATAGCTGGATACATGACAGTCAAGCCATTGGCCATTTTTAGAAGAATACCACTCCTTTCCATGACCCCCTTCCTTACTAGGTGGGCGAGAGAGCGGAGAGGAAGAGATGTGAGGAAGTACAGTAGCGAAAAACATGTTGGCCGACCGACTTGCCCGAGGACCCGAGGACCCGTGTCCGCACGCCAGGAACCCGGACGCTTACCCCATCCTACCCCCGGCAAGGCAGGTGTGCACGTGCAGGCTTTCCAGATTTCTTTGCTTCTCCAGTCCAGAAAGGCAATATTGTATTTCCAAAACGGGGCTCGGATGGGACGAATGGACCCGTACGTCGTTGTGGTCCTGTCTTGTTGACAGACAGCGTGGGTTAGCAAGTCAAGGAAGGGGTGAGGCTGTCATCGTTCTTTCAATCACGCATGCTTGCACGCAAGGGTTCCACCATGAGGCGAACAGAGTCCAGCTGCGCGGGGGCCACGTAACACATGCGTACCAGCACAATCAATACACCGTACACCAGCCAAAGGTGGTGCCAGCACGAAGGGGGAAAAAAGGGTCATGTCCATTTCGTCAGGGTCCGCAATGAATGCACAGAAAATGTGTAACAAGAAAGTCCAGTAACATAACAGCGTCAAGTCAAGAAGTAGGCGAATTATCGTAAATGACGTGAGACGACGTATTCCTTGCCTTGGCGCGAACTTTTTTTCCCGCGTACAGTATAGTGTCCGAGTCCGAGTATGGCGTGCCATAAGGAAGGCAATAACATGTGTGCGTGTGTTGTGGGTGTAAGACAATTCCCTTATCTCGTGCAGGCCCGGGAACGAATTTCACCACGCGAACAGCGCCAGGCCCAGGGCGAGCCCTGCGCCCAACACGCCTGCAGGCTTGTCATGCGTGGCATGGTTAGAGGGCGTCGAGGACGAGGACGTAGAGGTCGTCGAGGAAGTGGAGCTGCGCGAGCTAGTCGGGGACGTCGACGTCCTAGGGGTGCTCGTGGTCGACGACGTAATCGTGGTCGAAGGTCCAGGTGCTCGTCGTAGACGACGGAATTACCGAGGAGGTGGTATCGGTTGGGGTGGAAGTGTCCGTTGGGGTCCCTGAATTGGGAAATTCAGTCAAACAATTTCACGCGTCCGCGTAACACGGCGGATATCGCTCACCGGAGGATGAACCAGAAGAAGTGGTGCCAGTCGCTGTATTTCTTGGGCGTTTAGGCACCGCCCGATGCGAAAGAGGACGAACGAACGCACCACTGCATAGAGACAAGAAGTATGCTTGAGCCGCCTGAATTTCATCGGCCGTGCATTGCACAGCGATGCACTGACCCGCCGCGCCAGCGAACGTCGAACTGTTGCAGATGCAGTTGGTATCCGTCCTGGAGAAAGAGTCGGGATTGGAATGTAAAAAAACTTGAGGATATTCGAGGAAACAGGACGAAATTCGACATACAAGGAGCAACCCGAGCTATCCGATGCGGTCTGTGCGCAGGTTTGAGCACACGCAGGAATATCCTGGGACAGCACTCCGGGTATGAGGACAGACGCAGCGGCGAACGCAAAGCCAAGGACGGTGGAGAGGCGGACCATGACGCTTGAATAGGGGGGAGAAGGGGTGATTGAGAATTCGGGCCGCGAGTATTTATAAAGCCAGACTGGGCGTCCGGGTGGTGGGAGAACCGGTGTCAAACACAAGTAAGTTAGTACAACGTGCAAAGTAGCCACCCTCCATGCGATCACAGGCGTGCGCAGTGCCTTTCCTCCGCTCTTTTCGGTAAGGTAGGCCTCGGCCCCGGGGCACTTGCCGAGGCCACTTCACTCTTGATGCATCTCGGTTGACCGCACTTCCCGGCCCTCCACCGGAAGAACACTAAATACAACGTACCCGCGGGAATTCTTTTAGTTCGAGAGTCGACGTTGCGTAGTGCGCCAAGGCGAAATTGTACAAATCTGCTTCGGGGGGGTCGATCAGCCTGCTAAAGTCCTGCTTGTGGTGGAGCGGCTAGCGATCCGGGCGCAGCAGGCTCGCGTGATAGGAGCATGCGCACAGCCTCAGCGCTCACTTTGCGCCTTTTTTTTTTTGTTATGGAGCTGGTCTCTGCTGCGCAAATTGACCACGGGGTCCCCCAGACCACAGCCCGAGCGGGTGGCCGTGCACTAGTTCGCCAAAACTTTTTTTTTAATCTGGCTAGATTGATTTTGAACGGCGCTTTGAAAGGGTATCAGAGGATCAGAGTTACGCGACTACTCGAAAAGGGGCGATCAGGGCTCGGAATCAAAGTGAGACAAAGGCTTAGGGAAATAAGGGTTAGGGAAATTACGGTGTACGATGCGTTCAAAACCGTCCCTCACACTCGGCTCAGGAATTACTGTTCGAAAACGAGATGTCCTAAATAAAGAGAGACCGTCCCAAACATCGAGCATCACACCGCTATGGCTACAAACGCGCCAATTCCTCCCGCCATCACCGCGGCGGCAGCGTGGGCGTGGCTTGACATACCCGCAGCGGCATTGGTCGGCGACGAATCGGCGGTTCGCGTCGACGTTGAGCCGGTACTGGGCGTGCTCGTGGAGCTCGTGTTCGTCGTCGTCGTGGTCCTCGAGCTGGTAGTCGAGGTCAGAGAACTGGTCGTCGTCGGGCTCAGAGATCCAGTCGTCGTGGTCGTCAATGCAGTGCTCGGTAAGGTGGCGATGATGCTCGAGGACGTGCCAGAACCCGTCGTGGAGGACGGCGGCGCATCCGTAGAAAATCCTAAGGGGGAGGAAGGATACCCATTCGCGCTCAGGGCACAGATTTCAATGAGATGGGGCCTACTTACCTGGCCCGCCAGCGCAGGCGATGCTGTAGAACGTCAATGCTGGTTGGATGTCGTCGGCACTACAGCCCTCATTTATGCACGAGGTAAAAGCTATGAGAAACGGGTCGCTGGCACAGAGGCACGTAGTATCGGCGCTGCCGGATGCGATCACAAAGGAGTGGCTCATGGTAAGGGCGAATTGAATAGGCTAGGAAGGGAATACATACCTAGAGCACCCTGAGGTAGCGATTGCAGTCGTGACACAAGGTGAGGCACACGCAGGGAGTTGGGACTGTGCATGGGTCCCCGTGATATACTGAGACAAGGACGTGAAGGCAATGAACGCGACCAAAGGGCCAGAAGCAGTGGGTCTGAAAGTCAGCATACTGCCAGTGCGGGTATCTTTTTCTGATGAAGGTGATGCGTGAAGACCAGCACCTCGGAGAGGAAGGGGCTATTTATCCTACAATGCTCAGCGGGGTTCAGTTCCCTGAACGTGCGGCGATCTCAGCTAGACGGGGCGATGTACCACGAGTCTGTGTACGTCTAATTTGAACAAATGATGCGATGACAACCTGCGCGCAGCCCCGTGTCAGTGGGCGCTGTTTCCTTGGATCCGACAAATGAAGACCCAGGCAGACAATAGGTCGGGCGGTGGTAAATGGTGCTTTAAAGAGCTGTTTTTGGCGGCTGCGAACAGGCAGCCTAGAGACGGAGACATCAATACAAGAGCTATAAGACAGAACCGGCGTTTGTCTTTGTGTGCGTGCCTGAAACACCTCGTTGTGGAAGATAGACGAGATTGTCTATGATGCAGGGCCCTGCGTGTGTTGCGCCCACCACGTCTGGCACTTGACGTGGTAGACCTCGATGATCCAGACCTTTGACCGCAACAGTACAGCGTGGTTGAACACGCACGTTCAAGACGAAGCTATCGTAGCTATCGTAGCTATCGTATTGAAAGGGTCCGCGCTACCTTAGAGGCCTACATTATTGATGTTCCTGTGGCAGACTAACTCAAATGTAGACATTGGGAGGATCCGCGACGCTGTAACGATGATGGGATTACCGGACTTTCCAGTGGCTCGAATGACTTGGAGGTGGTAGCGAGGCGGTGATGTGTCGATCATGCATGCATTGATCGTACCGTATGCGGCCCTGGTACGACTACTGTACAGTCGAAATTTTCATAATGCATACTATAATGAGATACGGCCATGTTCATATCCGAGTCGTCGAGAGGCCCATAAATATGAAAATGGGTGTAGCTCATTATGTATGCATCATGAGAATTTCGACTGTACTGTACGTGCTGTGTTTTCACTGTCCTGTAAGTTGGGGTTCGGTGAGACCAGCGGAGCGAGTAGCACGAAAACCAGCGCCCGTGCAAATGATGGGCCTTGTTCTGCACTTCAGGGCTGCACAGAGGTGACGGGGTGCGAGAAGGCGGGCCAGTCCACAATCAGCCTGCTAAGGTGCTTCTTGCTACATAGCGACGGGCGTAAGCAGGTACGCTTGCGACCGTGACAGGAGCGTTTCAAGTTGCATAGCCTCTGCCCTCACTCTGCCCTTTTTTGTGATGCCACTCGGTCAGCGGGGGCCCGTCAGCGCGTCAGCCACCAGCCAGAAGCATGCACTTGACCGTGTGACGGGCGCTAGTGTTTACCGAGACCTTGTTCGAGACGGATCTACAATAGCGACTAGTAACCAATCGGTTTGCAAGGGTGTTCGAGGCTGTTCAGAGTTACGCGACTATGAGAAAGAGGCCTTTTTGAGATTAAGAGCTTAAGTTCAGAGCGTGACGAATGGGTTGGACATATTCAAGTGGTAAGAAAACAAGGTAACAAAAATATATACCACAGTAAGCATTCGAGCTTACAGAACGTCCCACACTTGGACCAAGAATTGTACTTAAAACGAAATTCCTCAAAGAGAGACTGTCCCAAACATCGTAGCATCACACCACTACGGCTACAAGTGCGCCAATTCCTCCCGCAATTAGCGCAGCAGTGGCGTGGGCGTGGATTGGCGAACTCGCAGCGGCATTGGCTGGCGGCGAACTGACGATTGGCGTCGACGCTGGGGTGCTCGTGGGGCTCGTGCCTCCCGTCGGCGTGGTCGGGGAGGCGAGGATGGTGCTTGGGATCGAGGAAGCGCCCAAGCCCGTCGTGGAGGACGACCCCACAATCGTAGAAAATCCTACTAGTAAGGGGGGAGAGGGGATAGCGATTCGCGCTCAGAGCATGGGTTTCAAGAGCATCGAGCTTGCTCACCTGGCCCACCCGGGGTGCCATCGCAGGCCGCGACGTAGAACGCGATTGCTGGCTGGATGTCGGGGCTGTCCCCGTTGAGTTGAAGACAATTCTCAGGCTGGTATATGCACGTGGTAAAAGATCCGAGGAAAGGGTTGCTGGGACAGATGCACACAGCATCTGCGCTGCAAGATGCGATCAATGAGGGAGCGGCTCAAAACGAGGACGAATGGAATAGGATAGGGAAAGGGTATCATACAGGGAGCACCCTGCGGTAGCGGCTGCACTCACGGCGCAAGGTACAGCACATGCAGGGAGATAAAATTGTGCGTGGGAGCCAGGGAGATACAGAGACAAGGACGAGAGGGCGATAAATGCGACTAAAGGGCCAGAGGTGGTAGGTCAGAAAGTCAGCATATTGCGAATACGGGTATCCTCTTCTGACAATGGTGATGCGTGAAGACCAGTACCTCGGAGAGGAATAGGCTATTTATCGTCGCAATGCTCAGAGGGGTTCGGCCCCTGAACGCACGGTGATCCCAGCCGGGCGTGGTGTCCCATGAGTCTGTGGACGTCCAAGCTGATGGTGACAAGGGGACAGCTTGCGCGCGGCCCCGTGCCAATGGGCGCGGATCCAGTGGCAAACGAACATCCAGGCAGACGACCCCTATTCGAGGGCTGAGCGTGACATAAAGCCCAGAGCCAGAGGAACGAAACAAAGAACTTTAGGGGCAACAGGAGGCTGCGAAATCCATCTCGTGAACGTGCCTGAAACACCTCATTGTGGGAGAGACGAATTCTTGACGCAGGGTTTTGCATGTGGCGCCCAAACCACCTCTGGCTGTTGATATGGTAGACCTCGGTGATCTAGCATTTCTGACCACGACAGTGTAGCGTAGCTGAATGCCGTTTAAGACGAAGTAGGGTGCGACTATGCGTACGTGCGTGCATCGCTTTGAAAGTCACCGCGCTACCATTAGAGGCGTGTTTGCGCCCATTGATGTGTTCCTGTAGTAGACTGAATGTAGGTCCGCGCTGCGGCGATGATGATGTCAGTGAAGGTGTGAGAACGAGATCACCACCGAACTTGTCAGTGGCCCAAATGACCGGGTGATAGTAAGTGAGCATGTATCGATCATGCGTTGATCGTCTGTAGTCCCGGAACTAGGTGCTCCTGGAGCGCCGGAAAAGTTGTGCCACTATGGCCTGTGATTTGTTTGGTGACATACCGTAGTTTGCTCGGGCCTGAGCACGAGGGACTCAGAGTTCGGTGTTACCGATGACTGGTGACCTGCCAAGCAGGTGTCCCAGGCTCCCAGCCAGTAGCATAAACAACCGCTGTCATGTACTCGACATGCATTACTTATGCTCGAAATGGCTCCTAGAACAGAGTTCAATCAAGACGGGCTGTGCGTACTTTCTGAGAGGCCAACCAGTCAACCCTATATATAGTCTTCTGCTTCTGTGACGACCGGGACTATCTATCCGGAAGTGCATCAGCGGCAGCCGTGGCGTTGCACTCGGAACGAATTGGAAGGCGCTGGTCGTTCGTTGGTTCATCAACGAGCGCAACAGCTCCCGAGTACCGAATTTGAAGACAATGCACACAAGGCACTATCCGACCGGCAGTTGTCGCTACGAAACAGCCACGGGAGCGAGAAGATGTTAGGATCCTGGCTTCTATTGGCTCGGAGTCTGTCAGCTTGGATTTGAGTCGGTGTCTATGGTGATCAAAATCTGGGTACAGATGCAAAATAAAGGTTGTTATGTCGTCGGTCGACCACAAGATACTTGAACGCACCGACCTCCACCACGTAGGGAGACCACCAGACTGCAAGATGCGGTGCCCGGTGCGTGCTGGGTTGTTGAGCGCAGCTTCCTGCGCGCGGAAGCCCACGAGGGCGAGTACAACGAGCAAGGCAAACTCGGATATACCGCTTGCGACGGATACGGGGAAGCTGATGAAGGAGAGCGCGTGCGGGGCGTGCGTCGGTGCAAGGGAGAAGACATGCCGGAAGGGCGGGCGGAGGTACCGCACATTGTTCGTGAGGGCGTCGCAGGCATCAGGCATCCGGGTCCGGGAGCAGTGCGGAAATGGAGGTGTTGCGAATGGAAGGGATGAAGGGGATGCGCAGCTCGTAGCCCGTCGCAAGGAGGACCGTATCGATCTAAGGGAGCGAAGTTCCGGCTTCAAACACGGGTGCATGGGGAGTGAATCGCGAGATCGCGCTCTGCTCCAGGATGTACGAGAAGGGGACGGGTAGTAGGGAATCATTCTTTAAAAAGGAGAGTATGTATAAGAGCCAGCGGAAAGAAAGGAGGTTGTCCGTCAGTCGAAGTCCGAAGAGCAGGGGCGGTGGCGGGAGAATGCAAATAGTGCGTACCAGGTTAGCGAAACCAACCACCTGCTGTGATATGTTTCGCCCACTTGCACCACCTCCGACTACGAGGATGTTGCGACTACGGTATCTTCGGGTTCGCGATAGAAGATAGAGGATTATCTCGCGACCAGGCGTCGAGACTTCTCAAACATGTCGTCCTTGGAACCTAGTCGGAACCTAGGCTCGTAAGAATAGTGATTGTGTCCACTTGCGACAACGATATGATCAAATGGGGCAAGAATGATGCGGTTCTGGGTACGATCCATCCCATCATGGTGAGCTGCCAGTGACCGGAAACATTGTCGCCGTGCCAATCGGCTGCCAGAACTTCGCGGTGTGGGCGCATATATGAAGAAATGCCCCAGAGAAAACCGATTGACTTGTAGTACTGAAGTACAAGAGTATGCTTGAGGAAGAGCACTGTGCTAGGGGGGGGAAGGGAAGTGAGGTATAGTCACTGGTAAAAACATCAAGCTTGGCGGTGACGATTAACTGCTAGGACGACGGGTATCGGTTCAGAGGTGTAGATATAGCGGTGTTTCTCGGAGGTCTGGTACCGCCGACGCTGTTCAAATAGGCCAATCTCCCAGGTTCGTGTCACGTCCTTGGGCAGGTCGGAGGCGAGTCTCTTGGACATCACAATGCCACCTGGACTCCCGCCCAGGATTGCAGTACGTTCGTTGGGTACATCAACGGCGATGAAACGCTACGCAAGTGAAGACGCACCTGAAATTGGAGAAGAGAAAGAGCAACTAGTTGGTCATTAAGCATGGCCGTGTTGCAAGACGGTTCGGATGTGAGATTACAGAACAGTGACAAATTTGCAATTGACGGCGCCAGCAGCAGCTGCCACAGCGGAACCTGTTGCACTTCACTGACCACAAGTCTTCAACTGCCCGTCGCGGATAATCTGAATATCCTACCCATTCATCTTTGACATCCCCGCTCCGAGTCCCCGCTGGGGGAATGGGCTAATATCAGATACATCTGACGCTTTGCAATGCCGGCATCTCCTGTTGTCTAGCACTCACAGGGTCGCTAGGTGTGTATCGGGCTGTGGTGTTCTCTTCGCTTCACAAAGGACGTCTGGCAGATCTTCCCCCGTCTGAGCGATCTTCGTGCTTTCAGACGTGTTTCATTATGATACACATGCAAACTTCTGGTCGGCCTCGAGATAGCGCCCAGCGAGCGCCCCCGAGAGTGTTGAGATATCTATTGCAATGTGAGGTGCTATCGCTGGTGCTCAGAACGATTGTCTGTACCTAGATCGACGAGATATCCAAGAGTGTGCCAAGAATCACCTCGCTTCTGAGCCAGTCAATAGCAACACGGTAGTTCATGCGAGAAGCGCTCAGTCTCACTCTTAGACTCTTCGAGCACCTCGAGGAGCTTTCCTATTAATCAGGGGCCCCGTAGAGATACCGATTTGGTGGCTATGGGTGTCTTGGCCCTCTCTTCGGCGGTCCAAGCTTTTTGGCAAGAACTATCTGGCATCTGGTGATTCGCTATAGCCACCGAATCTCCACTCACACGGGGTTAGGTAGGCGTTGCTTGCGTGCCGCTCCGGAACCCCAACACACGACGACCACGCGTAGTCCATGTTGTGCAGGTGTTGTAGGAACTCTAGCCCAGTGAAAGGGGGTGGAGCACGATGGAAGAAATACATTAGCGGAAACCAGAACAACATTACAGTAAGGCCTGGGCTTTAAGAGCTCAGAGGAAAAAGTCAAAACTCGGGTATAATACACATAGCGTTGGGGATGGAGAACCCTTAGATTGTAACGAAAAGGAGCACCAGCAGCACAACCTAGTGCTGATCAACCCCAACAGCGTCATCCACGTGCCTCACGGCTCGACAATGGAAACGGAAGGCATGCCCCCCGAACTTGGAACGCCTGGACTGTCTCCATACGTGCAAGTTCTCTGTGGTATATATTCACAAGCACATAGGTCTTCTACCATGGCTTCCGGGAGCAAATTCGGTGCACCGGAGGAAGAAGTGGTGGGCGAGCTGAGGTCGCTACATTGCGAAAAAGTTGGAGTAAGGGTAGGGGTTATAGGACGAGGAAGGTGGGAAACGGGCGAGCTAGGATCGGTACATGAGGGCGAAGCGACGCAAGTCGTAATGTTTTCTTCGAGTATCGAAAGTGTAGATTTGTCCCGTCTATGGGTTATCGTGTTGGATTCAGGCATCCTTAGGGACACGAAGGCATACTCTTTATCTTCGCCTCTTCGTGCATCCTCGAGATAATCGTCAATGAATTTTAGTCGACTGTGGGTTGGCTGCTGACGTAGTTGTAAGAGCGATCTCTCGCTAAGAGTCTGCGTTTTAAGGTGATTAAGCTATGTAGCATACAGACCGTAAAAAGGACAGACCTGTAGTCTCGGGACCCAGTGTGTAAAGAGGCGTGGCTGATTCATGGTTGAAGTGGCGATGCCAATATCAGGATTCCAATAAGCGGGAAGAAGGTAGTCCGTTGACATCGTCGAGCTAGGTGAGATGTAGGGAATCAAAAGGGAGGTGGTGGACCCAAACCAGGGCTGCTTTCAATTATATTAGTAGCATTGAGCATCGCACGGTACAAGCCACAGTAGCCGAATGAAAGGAGATGTGGATGCGCTGAGTTGAAGGTTCTGAGTCACAAAAGCGAAAGACAAAGAACAGCGCTTTGGCCCATTTACTGCCGTGGCCAGGAACGTCGATGGTGGTTCACGATTGGTTGGACAGAAGAACCACGCGTACGATGATTGAGGAATACGATAGCTTATTGAGTGCTTATCGCCCAGGACTGTGTCGGTCTGAGATGTGCTTGTGGTTATGATCATGAACCGAATGATGTGGATTCGGAAGGGACGACTACCACAATGACGTGGCACGAGACGCTGAGCGGCCAAGTCTCCAGAGAGCTGGAAATGTAATCACTCCGACAACCTTGACAGAGCGATTGTCCGTAACTTGAGTGTTCATCCGGCTGGAGAGCTGTTTGCCCACTTTGCTCTGAGAGCGGTTTCCAAAAGTAGAGAATAGGCTGAGGTTGAATATTTTGAGTGTCAGTTCACGCCACCAACCAGGGGTTAATCCTTTTGGAGACGTGTAGCGGGCCGGTACAGGCCCGGAACTCACCAATGTCCTCCACTCAGCCAGCTGCGGCAGCGGGAACTACGGACGACAATCTGTCGAGACAGCTTCAAGAATGGACACAAACCTCGTTCACAGATCTGTACAACCTTGACAAGGACCCACAGACTCAAACGCTATTTGCATCCGATGCGCAGATTACCGTCAATGGAGACGTGCTCTCGCTTGAGAAATACGATGAGCATATCAGGGAGCAGCGCGGGGGGGCTACACGGGTCGACATACTTTGGGAAAACGTTCTCGCTAACCCGGAGGACGAATCGGTTCGCTATTGATTTGTTGTCCGCCATAGCTGCCACGCTGACACGCTCCTGGAACAGCATTCTGTATTATTCAAAGGATCTTACACCATTACCCGCTCACTAAGGTTCCGATTGCGCGCTGCCCCAATGCAGACCTCGACCCACGTTGTATTGGAAGCGCGGTACGCCCGCCGTTCCACTATATTAACTCTCCTCGTGTGTTGATGCGCTGGTAGGGTCGTCGAGGTTAATTCGGAGCGAAAGATCGCATCTCTATTACAGACAGAAACATACGATCGCACACCGGTACATCTAACCCCGGTACCCGCGGGGTCCGTCAGCTCCCAAGGAGACACGTCAGAGGTAGAAGGCAGTCAAGGTTCATGAGGACTGCGGTTGCTGCGCGTGGCGCAGATCATTAATAATTATTGGACTCTCGTGGTTCTGGGGTTCCTCGTGAGGGAGGGAAGCGGGTCCCAACCTGAGTGGTACGACGAAAACCCGAGAGAGTGGCTCACTGTACGGTGTCCCCTACTGTACAATCCTCATGGTAGTTTTGAGCTTTTCGACACGCAATTGTACCTTTTGATCAAGTGATCGCATCAAAGCGAGATAAGATAAAAACTCGATGCATCGCACACGTGACGGCCTCCTGCACCACTTTGAGACACAATGAATTACACATGGAACGCCATCAGAGTTGCCAACTAGGAGAACCTTCGTCCCCATCATTGGTTTGTGTCTCCTGCTGTAGATCACACCATACTTCTATCACCGGATGCCCCGGCAATATTTCCAATGTGCACTCTAACACCCAATTTGACAGATTTTGTACACCATCAAGATCGCTGTGATCTGGGGCTACGGATACCTTCGTAACCTTCCTGAGTATCTCGCTTGGTACCTCGCCCATTTTTTTGTTGTATCCGTAGCCATTCGGTGACCGGATTTTTATTGTAAACCTACGTCTATGCATCCTAGACTCGTTGTAATTTCTAGACTCAAAAAGTTTCGTACAGTACTAGTATCGACAAGAAAATAAAAAAAGTGATACTGAAAAAAGTACTTGGACACATCCGGAATTGAACCGGACACCTCTCGCAGATGTATTTGCTAAGCGAGCGTGATAAACCATCTACACCATGTGCCCTTGACTCATATGGTACCGGGAAATTGTGTCGACTTGCGAGCTATTCAAGCACGATTGAACGGGAATTTGTGAAAAGTAATAATCTACAGTGAATCATATACAATGCTGTAATAAATAATGTATATTTAAGTATTTCTCGTCATAGTGTGCACATGCCATCTGCGTCCCAGTATTCACTGCGGACGCCTGTTGGAACGATGAATAGGTCATTCGGGTCGTAAATAGCCTTGACGTTCTTCAGACGGCCGTAGTTCGGGCCGTAATACGTGACCTGGGGATTCGGTTCGAGTACGTCGCCCTCGTTTGAGTAACTACCGCTCGAGGGGCCCCCAGCAAGGCTCGCAAGCACAGGCCTCACTATTGAGGTGAAATTCCTGCGCAACGCTAGGACATCATCTGCAGCCAAGGTATCGTCCCAATTTTGAGTCGCAATGATCTAACGAACAGTATCAGAATCAGGCTTGGGTGGTGAAGGGGGAGAGCACCTACATGGGTCTTGGCTATCCGCCATGCGGGGTGGATCGCAGAATCGATATTTGCATTGGCAGAGACTTGGCCTACATCGATGGTCAGCCCAGGTGTAGGTTTTAATGTGTGCGGAACTACGTACCGCCAGCGACGAGGTGCCCAAGAACTGACCGGATGCCTTGCGAGAGCAGCCGCTTGTACGCGGCACCCACGCTCGACGGGGAACGGAGGTAGATGGATTTGGGAATGAGGCGAGAGCTGAGGATGACGTTATACCCAGACAGGTCATCTGAAAATCCAACAATATCGTTGGGAGTCGCCGTAATTGTGGACTCCCCCTGCACGATGGCTCCTAGTGCAGTTACGTTGGAGAGGAAAGCAGACATCTGGGCTTTGCTGGCATTGCCATCGAGGTCCTTAAAGAGCGTGGAGAGGGCAAGTATGCTATTCGTAGCCGACCCCGTTAGATAGAAGTACTGGCCGGCCCTGACGTTATCCCAATCTTGATATGTGAGGCGTGCAGAGTCATCAGATCGCCCGTCTGTTCCACCGTCGCCGTCAGGACATTCACGGTATGCAGGGTTGCGCTGAAAATCGGGAAGGTGCGGAAGGTGGCGTCAACAATCACCCCCCAACTGCCAGCACCACCCCCACGTAAAGCCCAGAATACTAGAGGGGAAAAGAGGGAGTTAGTTGAGGCGCGCCACCTAGCGCCAGGCACGGTGAACGTACGATTGGGGATAGAGGCTGAATTGACTACAACGTAAGAGCCGTTGGCCAGAACAACGCTGTACTCTGATTTTATTCTGAGTTATATTAATGCGAAGGGAACGGAAGCACGTACGAAGAACATTGTCTGCGGCGAGTCCATAAATGGGTGAGAAAGCTGAATGTCCAGCCCCCTGCGTGTAGCCTCCTGCAGCAGAGACGGTCGCGGCAGTGCCGCCCACGAACATCTTATTTTGCGCCTTAGCTGCGGCATATATATACTTGAGACCAACGCCTGAGCCAACTGTAACTGCGGAACCTTGATCCGCGCCACCGACGAGGAAGTGGTCGGTGAATGTGATGTCTCGAAAGTAGGCCGTCCATATAAGTAACGAATTTTTGGCGGTAGAACGACCTAAATAATCGTGGCCAGAGGATTTGATGACGACGCGCAGGTCATGAGCCTGGGCAAATCGAACGCCCGCCTACAGTATACGAAGGTAAGTGGCGCAACTAGCAGGCAGGAAGTCTCTTTGACCTGTATGTGCTGAGCAGTTGTCGCATTAACTGCATAAAGCGGGACATCCCCCTGTGCACAGGCGGTACCGTTCAGTAGGCAGAGTTCTGCGGGAGGAGTATAGTCCTGTAATCACGGTCGTATTTAGCGAGTACAAGAGAAATCAGACAACGAATGTATTACCTGTTCCCAGTTGTACTAAAAAAGCATTGAGCGGTGATAAATAGGATCAAGTTGAAACACTATACTCACGGCATTCATCGCGCCAGGGATCGTCTGTCGGAAAATGCCGCTAGCCCACTGTGCCTCAGTGCAACCTAGCCCACGACACGCCTCCACAGACGGTACGACTCTGAGTAGCCTGCCACTGATTGTGTCGTTAAGAGCAGACCAATTTGCAGCAGTGGGATAGCCAGGGTCTCCTGGCTGATTGCGACACCGCGCATGAACTACTTGAACAGGCCTGGTCAATGACATCCCCAACGCAATGGCGGTCACGGAAAGAAAAAGAGAGAACATTGTTCGACGCAATGCAGGGAGAGAAGGCAAGTCATATGGGATGCTGCAATTGGTTCTTAAGTAGCTCTAGTGCCTTCGGGTGGACACGTAGAGGGGGAGACGCCCCGCAACCCGGAGAAGAAGGACGATGGCGAAAAAGACAGTAAGGTTGCTGATTCCATAATGCTGACGTACAGTGGGACGGATTGTACTTGACCGGGAGATCACTGGAATGATTAAGGGAAACCGGAGCTCTGGACTCCTGACCGGCCTGACCAACGGTGACGGTGCCTTAACTTGAAGTTGCGACGTGAGACGTGTCCGAGAGAACGGTGTGGACTAGCATCCGTACGCGTAAACAGTACTGGTAGGAGTTAAAACGACTAGAAAGCATATCGCCACGTTATGTGACCCTACGATGTATCGGAATATTAGCAAGGAAGAATCATTCCTCCAGATTTTGAGGTAGCTAACAACGCAAGAGAAGTGAAGTGCAGGAGCCCGAGGTGGCCATGGTGCAAGCAAAAGTTGCCCGATATGGACACGTGACCGGTTGTTTCCGTGGTTTCGCGATCATGTGGCTGTGCCATCGAACTCGGGGCATCGCTATTGGGCAGTTCCGAGTCCTGCTGTTGTCCTTATTCGGCAAGGGACTCTCCATGTCACAATTTTCGCATCAAAGAATTTTTTTATAAGTGTCGACCATTTTTCACTAGGCGTGTATTCACCGCGGCACAAGTCGAGCGGCGATCGTACCCTTGATCGCATCTGCCTCCGGCAGTCGTTTCCCCGGGTCCACTACAGTACTAGAAGATCCGCACCCAATGTTACTGTAGGCTTCTCGCCTGGAACCTTTTCAGGTTATAATTACCGGGATCGTTGGTTCTCAACGAGGCTTTCTGTAACCGAGGAAATCTCATGTCTACACCACGTGAGAGACGAACAACCGTCTTTTCATATCCACGGATGGTCCCCACACGTGTTGTACGACAGTTTTCAACAAGTAATGCAGCAAGCATGATCAACTCGAACTCGTGTGGGTTAGTTGAACAATATGCATGTTCCGTTTCTCCTCCCGCGATCTCCAAAGCGATCCCTACCGGTCAGACTCGTCGCGTAGAGTCAACCCCTGGATTAGAAATGTACGCTGGCAAATAGCCTCGAGATACCGGAGTGGAAGAAGCATGACTTGTCCAGCAGGGTGCCCATTCAACACAACCATCTTTGATGAATTTATTGAAGCAGACCCGAAGGGGATCGGCCGCCTTCCAGAATCTTACGAATTTGGTGCACTTTTTCTCACGTGAAGCCCCGGCACTTCGTTTCTCTGTGGGGCCGGGGATATTGTAATTCACGTAGTATCGGGCACTCTGTTGGACTTGCAGTGAATACGTGTACCGTACCGTACTTAGTGAGCATGGCCAGGCAGGGGAGCGGAGAACGCAAGTTGTCACAAAGGCTGACAAAGCACAGTTCGAGTCGGGAACTACAGTAGCCCATCTAAGCACGGGATAGTACGAGACTGTGAAGTGAAGACCCGATGGGGATGCGGCGTTACGACTAACGACCCAACAATGGGAAGGAAGAGGTTTATCGTGTTGCGCGCAAAGTAGAGTTTGACAGGCAGGGACACCAAGAGTCGCTCAATGACTCATGGTGTACGACTGTCGCTCCACGGAGATGATAAAGCAGCCCAAGGCAGATTCCTGTCACCTCACTCGTGCTGTAGAGAAAGTACGGTTTTTTTTTTTTCCTATTGTAATGGAATGACTAAGTCTTAAGATGCAGGCGCCCGCGATATTTCATTGTGATGCAGGCTGAGTACAGAAGTGAGCGTGGAGATAGGACATCATAATTTGTTGGAGAAATGGTGGTGTTTCGACGGACTCCGCCCAAGAGGACTCACCTCAGATGTAGTGTTAGAGGAGGATTTGTACGACCACGGTAACGTGGCCGTCTTGGCCCGCAGTCCGAATGCCACGCTCGCCAGTTTCGCGCTGTCAAAGCGTCCGACTTGTTTACGAAACATTGCATCGAAAGACCAGGGACACCACACTTCTCCCGCGCGGGATTCCCAGGGCCCATGAGATGGTGGAGCAGGGTGCACTCATGAATCCATTCGGAGTAAGTTCCCCGCGTTGAGAAGACGTGGAGGATTGGCAACTGGTACCAGATACTCTAGCTTCGGTAGTGGAAGGATCAACCCTCTGACTCGGACTCGGCGGGTCTACATGTGACGCTTACTGGCCCATCATATCATTCATCCGGGTCTACCACAAACCGCAACCCCGGTCGCACTCCCCTTTCTCGGCATCTGACGCGCAATGGCCGGCTCGCGTGCATATTCCCCATTGTACTGTTTCCGGTTACGCTGACCAGGTTGGGCAGTGTCTTCCAGTCAAGGGATCTGCTGCGGCGTAAAGCTGTGCGTCGAGATCGCTCGCGTACGACATGGGATGGCTGTACAAATGCAAATGGTGCGTGTCCGTGGGTATGGGTAGGTATAATAGAAGGAGCTGGCAAAGGGCGAGCTCCCTCACACCCGCGAAGAGCGCGAGAAATCCCGTGGGTGGGCTCACGGGTGATACGTAATGAATGGGAGAAACGTGCCTGAACAGCAAATATCGCGGGTTCATGAGAAAGGTGCCCCAAGGCCGAGCACGCGTGATGGCGGCGGGGTGTCTACAGGAGACGGTAGGTGCCATCCTAGTGCCCAGGTATTGTCGGAGTGAAGAGGTGGCGCTCGTGAGGCGTAAAGGCGGGACGCGTTGGTGGGGGTGGACACTCAGTCCCGCACGCAGGCGGAGGAATTGGATCGCGGGCCAGATTGACATCAGTTGATATAAAACATAGGAAAGGCCGCGATGCGCGTCGGTAGCAGTAACGCTTTCTTGGAGAGGGCTGACAGGATTGGTGCCTGAAGCTTGCGATACTCCAGACCCAGTACGAACTGGTAGAGCTGCGGACAATAGGGGATCAAAGTAACGAAGTTGGAAAGAGTAACGAAACGTCTTGGAAGGGTGGTGAAGAGCCTGTCACGACCGACGGAGATTCCGAGCATACGAACGTGTGTTCCCGACGACGGTGGTGTGACCATACAGCGAATTACGGCGGAAACACGCGTGCACTCTCTGTTTCCCAGAGGCGATAGTTTTTGTCTGTCGACTTGTGTGTGATGAAACACAAAGGCGCTGAGCGACGGGAGACAAGGGCGCAGGATCCGAGGGTTTGAGGCCATAAGTATCGTCCGAGTTGTGGTATGTAAAACTCTCGGATGTGGACGACGAGCTCGAGCAGAGGCCGGCGACCATTAATACGCGCATTGCATTGTAGGGTCGATAATAATAGTCCACGAACCGGTGTACAAAAACTTGAGACTTCGTAAGTTAGCACAATTGTAACAGTTGAGGCTAGAACGTGGTCGTCCATTCGAAGCTCTAGCTAATCAGATCTAATCAGATCTCGGGATGTAAGCGATTGAATCGGAGCCTGAGCAGCGCCAGGAAACGATGACAGCCAAACACTATTGCAAACACTTGTATTGCTCGCGGCTCGGGTGCTAAGGAGTTTGTCAGTTGAGACCTCCGTTCCTTGAAGCAGGCTCAAGCTCTGAGTTGCACCTGTCTGACTGCTCCTCGATACAGTAATGTCGTACGTTCTGGAATTCCTCATACTAAAGATCACCCACTATATTGTCCGGTCTGGAAACGTGACAACTTGACTTAGGCTTTCGGAGTGTCAAGACATACGGGTGCAGACCAAGTTCGCATCGATAGAACAGACCATTATTCTCAATGGAACGGACTGACATACCCCATACCCATACTCCGACTGAGCCACCGATCGCACTTTACTTCAATTTGTCGACTCTCAACGGTCTCTGTCTAACCGGAACCGAAACGTTGTGCTATTGTTAGTATATTAGACCTACAATGGGAGAGTCATCCGACAGGGAGCTAAATTCCCTCTGCTAGTTCGCCACACGCCACACACGCACACGGTTACACGGATCTCGGAAAACATGTAGAAATTAAACTTCCTCCATTCCAAGGATCACGGAAAATGGATGTACTCTGCATATCATCTGTTTCGAAGAGTTAAAGCGGACGTTCCAAAGGGACTTAAATCTTGGGATCTTCTACAGCTTTGAGGACCCACTTACTCGAAATGTCCACGTCTTCTGCCAGTTCTTCAGTTTTCAAACCTGACCACCCAAAGCGCCGCCCGCTGCACGCAGCAGGTATGGCGCTGGCCATACTCAGCTTCCAGACACTCGGTATGCCATTATCCCACTCAGTTATCGTACATGATATCCACAGTACCACCCGGATCGCAAAGGGATCATATACTCTGACATCGGGACGTCACCTTTGTACGTGCTCAATGGTATCTGGTCGTCGTCTGGCCCCGTGCCTTCCAAGGACGATATAATAGGAGGTATCAGTGCCATCATTTGGTCTTTGACCCTTCTACCGCTATGCAAATACGTCAGTCACTCCTCCTCTCCTTTTGTGCTAATCTATACTACCGCCGGAACCTAGGTCCTTATCTGCTTGCATTTCGGAACTCATGAAGGTAGCGTGCATGCCCTTGTGGGCGCTGCAAAATCTCACGACTTTTCGGTCCTTCAGGCGAGGGTGGGACTTTTGCACTGTATCAAGGGATCTATCCCCCGAAGTTTTTCGAAAGCACACCTACTCACGACTCGATGATGGCCGGAAAGAAGAGGCGCGATGACATCAAGCCACCCAAGTCACTTCGGTGGCCTATGTTGATATGGGTACCATTTTCTTTCTCCAACGGTA
Organism: Lactarius psammicola; assembly: GCA_025769895.1. NCBI lineage: Eukaryota > Fungi > Basidiomycota > Agaricomycetes > Russulales > Russulaceae > Lactarius > Lactarius psammicola. The sequence goes on along the minus strand of WTXK01000092.1, from coordinate 38,839 downwards.
GTGATAGTACCTAACGTGACAAAGGCACTCTTTGGTACAAGTTTGACAATGGCGGACGGTGTTCTGACCGCTGCCGTATCGGTTACGAGCGCAGTTGGAGGCATTGGTGAGCTAAATTATAAGACTCATCTAGTGCAGTCAGCTCAGACACTACACCTGGAATAGCTGTCGCAAAGCCTAGTGTAGCGGATCACGTCGTTTCCATCTCGATAGTACGGCACTTTCTAACCCCTGCTCATTTTTTTTGCGTCTAACCCCTGGCAGGCATTCTTGCTCGTGTTGTTCCTCTCACAACCACTAGGCACCGCGCGTCTGTCGTTCTTCTTTGCACCTGGTATGCATGCAACACTTCTTTCGTGTGCTGTTAACTCCCCTCATAAAGCGGGGTAGTCACCTTTGTTTGGTTGCTCCTCCTCGCCGGAACAGGGATTTACAATCTCACAAAACATCCTGGTATCTTCCGCGCGTTCGATCCGTCGCGGGCGGTCATGTGTAAGTTTGTGGGGCTTCTGCACTTGCCTCCGCGTCTGATCAGCGAGAAAACGTGAAAGATTTTGTGCGCACCGGGAATTACGATACACTTGCGGGTGTTTTGCTTGCCGTTACTGGTTGCGAGGCGCTCTTTGCAAAGTAAGTTGCCTCGTCAACTTTTACAACGTATCTAATCAACGTTGCTTGTAGCCTTGGCCAGTTCAACATGATTTCAATTCAGGTACGCCTGAGTCACTGTGATTTATTAACGCGTCCGTTGACTTTTATTTCGTTCATGCATAGATTTCTTTCACAACTCTAGTGTATCCGTCACTCGTGCTGGCCTACCTCGGTCAAGGCGCTCGGCTCATCGTCGACGGAGAAGATGTTATCTCAAACATCTTCTACCGCACCATTCCGGGGAAGCACGACGGACCATTATTCTGGATTCTTTTTGTCTATGCAATCCTCGCTACGCTTATCGCCTCTCAAGCTCTGATCACTGCGTCTTTCTCCTTGGTACAGCAACTCGTCAACATGCGTAGTCTACCTCCGTACGCACATACCCCTTCTTCCCAGGTGATATTCTGGTGTTTGCTCATAGGTATTGCTTCAGCATGCATCTGATTCACACGTCGGACAAGACTGAGGGACAGCTTTTTATCCCTGTCGTTAATTGGATCCGTAAGCCTCCATTTTTTACTCAAAAAAATGATGGCAAACATTTTCAATATGGTCACCAGTTATGTTAGCAACGATCATCATTGTCGCTGGGTTCAACAACGCCACGCAACTCACGAACGCCTACGGATTTGCCGTCGCGACCGTCATGTTTACAACCACTGTGCTCATCGCACTGCAGATGCGCTACGTCAAACACCTTCCGATTATTCTCTCCATTATGTTTTTGGGTTTCTTTGGTTTCTTGGATGGTGAGCGACGAGTCCTGCGATCGCCTCGTGTGCGCCAGCGCTGACGTCCTGTTAGGACTCTTCTGGGGCGCGTCGTTGAAGAAGATTCCCCATGGCGCGTGGGTGCCGCTCATGCTGGGCATTATTCTGTGAGGTTTTTTTTTTTCGTCTGTCGTTGGTCGGAGCCAAGATGACTCACAGTAAATCTTCTGTTTCCCACCTGACCCAGTCTCTCACTCATGACGTTCTGGACCTGGGCCAAGGTGAAAATTCACCCTCTCTTCATCCCGCGACGACGACGTTGAGTTCTTTTTTTGTACCTCACAGGGCCTCGAGGACCAGTTTGACCGCAAGAGCCGCAAGCGCATCGAGGGGTTCATTGTGCCCGATGGCGCTGGTGCGATCTTTGGCGAGTCGGAGAAGCGCGAGGACGGCGAGTTCGTCGCGCTGCAGGAGCAGGATGACAGCGACAACTCTAGCAGGACCCTGTACTTCGTCACACCCCCACTCCCAGACGCGAAGGGTGCGGGCGAGGGCGGGGGGCGCCGCGTGCTCTCACGCTTGCCCCTACTTGCCATATTCCACGGAGTCTCGCACGAGCGCGGCGTGCCGCCCTCCTTCACCGGTACGCACGCGCGCTCCTCCCTTTCCTTTTCGCCCTGCTCATACTTCTTCTGCGCCCAGGCTTCCTGCGGCAGTGGCCATCGCTACCGACTTTCGGCGTGTTCCTGACGACGAGGGTACTGCCCGTTCCGTACGTGGACGACATGGATCGATACGTCGTGTCACGCGTCGAAGTGCTCCCGGGCTTCTACGGCGTCGCGCAGTACCTCGGCTTCCGCGACGAGGCTGCGCTGCGCATGAATGAGATCATCGCGCGCGTCGGAGAGCTCGAGGAGCGCTATGCAGAAGTGGACGCGGATGGTGATAACCGCGCGGCCGCGCTCCGGCGCGTCGCGCAGCTCGTGGATTTCGCACGTCACCCAACGCACGTGTGCGTCCCCACTTCCCTCTCTTATTCTTCACTGGTAAGTTAGTGCTGACGGGCATGTTGCAGAATTCCGCATTATGCACCGAAGAGCAAGGGCGGCTTGGTGATGGGCCGTCTCACGCCAATCGCGAACTACCTCCGCCGCGTGCTCATCGAGGACGTCTACGGGCGACTCAGTAAGCCAGCGCGTCGTTCGGCAAATGGTGATCACTGATTGTCACTTTTTTTTTTTCTTCAGGTATCATGTTCCCCGAAGGCGAGGCCTGGTTGGCCCCTGCGGACGAGTACGTCGTGTTTACTCTGAACCGATGCATACAGGACCACCACTCATGGATCCGCGCGCTTCTTTTTGTTTCTTTCGCTCTGTAGGATCATCCACGTTGGCGTGACGGCAAGAATCTAATTAGACTGCTGATGTGTCAGAAGACTTGGGGGTTAGAGTTAGGCTCAAGGTTAGGCTCTCTTTTCTTAGATGCATATTTAGGTAGTGTACCGGATAAGTAGCGAACACAAATTAATGTATAATAACGACCTTCACTCGGAGGAAATAGTGGTAATTCTTTGCAGAACCACCGTAGAACTACCGACATTAAAATTGATGCCCTCGGGGGGCAGAAATTTTTTCATAGTTTCATGACTGACATAGAATCCAAAGCCTCGAATACCAAATTTCGTAAATCGGCCTTGTATTGTCTTCCCAAAGCATGATATAAATATCATATGCGAGATAGAAACCTTTACACATACCGAACTTCAATGCTATTGAAGATCATCTCATGAAGGAAGCAAGGATTTTCTAATGAAAGTGTGGGAATTGATTGTTAGCCGTAACCGATCTTTGAATTCGCACAAGATCTATTTCACTTTTCCTCAATCGCTGCCACATCCCAATAGGATCATCCGTGGGATGCAACGGCGGTGTTGTGCCTCCAGACAGGAATTTTCAGGACTGGTCCCATTTTGCGACCCACAGCGAATGATAGTATAGGATGTATACACAAAATTGGGTATGACACTTATTAGGATTAATGTTTGTGAATACACGCCATAAATGAACTACTTGTCCAGAAGCTCCCCCTGGCGCAAATAGACAAAGTCCCCCCCCTTTTTTTTTTGGTCGCCAACGTGTCCACGTCATGTGGATGCAACGTGTCCATCCATGAACGGAAGCGCGTGGATGGGCCATCAGGAAGGGCGGTATGCGTGTGAAAAAGAGTGACAAATAAAATAGAATAATCAAGGGTTTAGAGAATGAAGGCACCGCCCAAGGCAACGCCCGCGAGGGCGAAAGCAGCGTTGAGGAAGGGAACCTGATCGTGGACAGCACCGCTGGAGGACGTGGGGGAAGAGGCAGTCGAGGAAGAGGTGCCCGAGGAGGGGCTGCGGCTGGTGCTCGAGGATGAACTTGACGCTGCAAATGTACGATGTCAGAAAAAGGGAGGGAAAGTGGGATGTGTGTGTACGTACAACTTAAAGATGCACACTGAGACTGCTGCAGGGCCAGGGCAGACGCCTGGTCCGCAGCCGTGCAGTTTGCCTGAAGACACGCGGCAGTAGCGGCCTGGAAGGCTGAGTTGGTACAGAGACAGGTGACGTTGGAGCTGGAAATTGAGGGGGAAAGTCAGAGAAGAGGTCCAGAGGCGGAAAAAGACTGGCGTGTCAAGTGGGAAGAACACGTACATATCGGGACATGTGTTGGGAGACACGGAACCCTGCAAGCAACCCAGGATGCAGGCGTCTTGAGCAGACACACCGACAGCGACCAAGAACAGAGTAGCGAAAATGCGAAGGGGATTGACAATCATAGTGTAAGGCTGTGTTGGTGGGAAGGACGGAGGAGGTGGGTCTCTTGTGGGACCTCCCGACTTTGTTTTATATCATCCTAAGTCACGAGACGCGGTGAGGATCAAACTGTATTCGGAAGTCCTATCACGGCATGCCATCGCATTAAGTTTTTTTGCCATGGGCGAGCTTGATACATTGATCTTCCTTACATTGGTAATCGTGGTTCCTTTTACAGCATTTCCCCGTCCTTGGCGCTACTTACTTACGGTAGAGCCCATATGCGTTGACATGAACTAAAAAAAAATTGAATATGGCTAGAATAAGGCAAATTTAAACCCTCTAAAAAGTTTGTCAAGGAGGCTCAGCCTTGTTGAACACCAAGTATCCTCGGAAGAATCGTCTATTACCAACGAATCGGATTGAATCGAAGTACAGTAGTCCGGTTCACCGCATGCCAAGCCGCCATGCCGTGAACCAGCGCGAGAGATGCCCTGTGTTGTGCAGATCGTTGCGACGTGCCTGTGTGAGTGTGTTTGACATTTGGGGTTGACGTAAGTTGAAGTTGGCTCAGTACTGTACTCTGTACCTGTAGCGGGTATTACAGAGTAAGTTAGTCGTTCGTGGTCAAAGGTCCAAATAATCTGACTGGCCAATACACAATCGAATAGAGTTCCACCAGTGCCCATGACTGCCAGCGTTCCTTATAAGTTCATAGTAAGTAATATCGCCATCTCTTCGGCGCAATCAATAGGTGGAGTGCGCGCTGGTCCAATCAATTCCCCACTTTTATGTACAAGTATAGTCCATAGTTGACATCTTCTGAGCATGTTCAACGGATCTGTCAGCCGTATGGTCAGCCCTCTCTTCCGCAATCCCCTACAGTACTGTACTTCGCAAAAAATGATCAGGTGTAGCTACAGCTCATGCTTCTCTTCTGAGAAGTAAGAGCTGCGAGATGACGATACCGTATGGTGCTTCCTGCTACCCGTATCTCACGTGAATTTATCAAATGATCTCCTGAGGATACATTTCTGAGCGGCTCGCCGGTGGTATGGGGGTACTCAGTTTCAGGGTATTGATATTGAACAAGGCACACGATAAAGGAACGTTCTCGAACCTACGCTCCCCATCTATCGCTGTGGGTCCACATGGTCTCCCTCGTCACCCTCATGGTCACCTAAGCCGAAACCATGCTGTGTGAATGAACCGTAGTCACTGACGAATGACAACGCGTGAGTTGTCTCCACGATGAACCAGTGTAAGTATGGGTGCGAAAAAAAGAATGGCATATGTTAAAGATAGATAGGCGCCTGTGGTCACAAAATCAAGGCACCGCCAAGAGCAACGGTCGCAAGGGCAATGGCGCCGTTAAGGAAGGGAACTTGTTCGTGGACCGCGGCGTTGGAGGAAGTGGGGGTCGAGGCGGAAGAGGAGGTAGAGCTACTGCCGGCTGGGGATGTGGAAGTCGCGCTAGAGGAAGACCCTGCAAATGTGCGATGTAAGAAGAAGGGGATGTGCGGGGCGCGCGCGCGTGTGTACGTACCGGATCCACACTGCGACTGCTGCAGTTCCAGGGCGGCCGCCTGATCCGCAGTTGTACAATTTGCATTGAGACACGCGGCGGCGGTGCTTTGGAACTCCCTGTTGGAACACACGCAGGTTATGTCGGTGCTATAGAAAAGAAAGAGCGAGTTCAGGGAAGGCAGTCCAGAGGCGGTAGACGGAACACGGACTAGGAAGTGCAAGTGCTGGGGGACACGGCCTGCTGTAAGCAGGTAATGATGCAGGCGTCCTGAGCAGACACGCCGACAACGGTCGCCACGGCGAGGGTAGCAAAAATGCGGAAAGGACTGACAAGCATCACGTCGGTGTTGGGGGGGAGGAGAAAAGACGGGGACCTTGTTTTTATGTTTTTATGCTCGATATATCATATGATGGGAAATTGCTATGACGGCAGTTCCCGCCGTTACCGGTGATCGTCTCAGTTCGAAAGCTGTGCCAATTCGATTGGCCGAGTTACAGGTAGTACACTCTGTCTTGAGTACTGCACCTTGTTGTATACAGTGTCGAATGTTTAACAGAAAAAAAAGAAGATTGTAGTTCGGGAGTGGGGCCGGCGTATCGCCGTCATTCATCGGCTCCAAAAATGTTGGTGTGATTAACTCAAATTCGTGATCAGGAAGCTGCTTCGGCCGGCCGGAGGGTTTAGTCAAGGGTATTCAACACACGGTGGAGAGATGAAAACGATCTCACTTGAGGGGCAGAGAACGACTGTGTGGGGGAGTTGTTCCGAGAGGCCAGTACAATGAAACTGCCACAAACTTGCATGGCCGCACAGCCTTATTACGAGAACACGCCCTTCACCTCACCTTCGAAGCTATTCCCAAGCTTTCATATAATATCACAAGGCGCAACGAGTGGGGCGTGCGTCGCCCTATACCCCTTCTACACCCACACAATAGTGAACGTCCTCCGAAGATGTCCAACTCGCTCACGAGAAGAGTCAGCCTCACAGTTGGTCCTCTCTTCCTCGAAACCCTCGTCAAGCACTATTTCGCCAGGGTCGTCAGGGATGATTCCAAGACAGGCGTCCCCCTCCGAAGAGAAGCGTTGCTATACGACGAAGCGTTCAACATTGTAAAGGTGCTTCCTACTGTCCGCCTCGCACGTGGACCCTACTGAGAGTCGTCGTCCGTCAAAGGATTTCCTGGAAGTGGCTACGAGGTACATTTCTGATCAGCTCACTGGCGCTATTGGAATGCTCAGTTCCCGTTCCTTTCATCCAAGGCACTCGGTCGAAGACCTGCAATCCTTCTCAAACGTGCGCACCCCATCTCCACCATGGGTCCATGTCGTCCGCCTCGTCGTTCCCATGGCTTCTTGCGACGAAGCCGCGATATATCTTATCAAGGCATTTGGAGGCGAGGACGTGATGAAGAGGGTCGTCGGCGGAACAAAGTGGTGGCAGGTTCGCGGCATTCGGGGGTACGCGCATGATTTTTTCTCTTAATCGGTCACGCTATCTGACGCGTGGCTTGGGCTGTGGCGTATGCATCTACTTTTGCAGGTTGGACGCCGAGTGGATCTGCGCCAAAAAGGACTGGCAGAACGCGCAGAAACGCGCCAAGGAGCGCAGGGGTTCAGTTGCCACGCCCCAGGAACATACAGGTCCTGGTCTTCACGATCCTATCTTGAACAGTGTCATATCGAAGCCACCACTGGAGTCCGAGGGCGAAGCCGGCCATCAGCCGGCGCCTCCAAAGGATAAAGAAACTTCAAGAGACAGTGCAGCGTATCAACCCGAGATGGACGAAATGCGATGTATTTTATATTCCCATGGAGGTATGTGGATCCCTCCATCTCGAGGCGAGTTTCGGTTTGACGTTGTATGTCACAGGTGGCTATTACTTTGGCAGTGTGGACCAGGAACGGTGAGCTCTTTTGGGCGCATACTATCACCGTGCGACGATTTACGCAACTCTTCGTCCAAAGCTACAGTATCCAGCGCTATGCTCGTAAGATACACGGGCGCGTCCTCGGTCAGTTTGAAGAGGGTCAGATCTGGGCCATTCTCATCCCGTTACTCTCTTACAGCCGTGAACTACCGTCTCGCACCTCAATACCCCTTTCCCTGTGCTATCCAGGACCTTCTCGCGGCGTGTGAGTGACGTCTGGCATTGTTAAACATAAAGCATAAAGTTGAAAACAAGTCGAGACCTTTTCTTGATTAGACCACCTGAAGGCGCAGCGCATTGTCCCGTCAAACCTGAGCACATTGTTATAGCAGGTGACTCCGCTGGCGGTGGGTTGTCACTGGCGCTCCTCCAGATCATCCGCGATACGGGTCTCCCTGTGCCGGCGGGTGGCGTGCTCATATCGCCCTGGTGTGATCTCAGCCATTCGTTTCCAAGCATCCTCACAAATACCGACACTGTACGTCCCCCGTTCACCAGTCTTCCTTTCTTGTTTGATTCGATGCCCACCACCAGGATGTGATACCAAGCACCGGCCTTTCTCTGCACAAGCCCAGTCCCCTTTGGCCTCCGCCCTCGAACGACGTCAGCTCCAGGGTACACAATGGTCTACGGAAGAGCATCGTTGATGTGCTATATCGTCGTTCGAAAGGCACAGGTCGAACGCCCCAGGCCTCGCGCCCTTTAAATCCGGAGAACGTGGTTCCCGAGTCCCTTCCTACCATGAGCGGACCCATGAATGTCGCATCGGCGGCGTCCCCTCCGCCTCCTGGGGTTCCGGATGCGAACCAGAACATCGTGCTGCGTACGGCTAACGGCGAGGTTATCGAGGTGGCGCAGCAAGTCCAGCTGTATGCACCCAACGGTCTGCTGAAGCACCCACTCGTCAGCCCAGCCCTATCGTACCTTGGTGGTCTGCCCCCTTTACTCTTCATTGCTGGCGATCGGGAAGTACTACGGGACGAGGTCATCTATGCGTGCGTCCTCTTTCCCTCATATTTCAAGTTAATTGACAGTCTTGTAGGGCACATCGGGCTGCACACCCGGAGCGATTTCCGGTGCGTGATGAGACGAAGAATATGTACCCAGCTTTCAAGCACGTTGAGAAACACATGCGGCCGACGCCAGTGCACCTTCAAGTTTACGATGGTATGTCCGCACTCTATTAGACGTCGCAAGAAGAATCATTCCTGACCACTTCCCTTCTTTAGACGTAGCTCACGTTCTTCCCGTTCTCTTCCCGTTCACAACGCCTGCCAAATACTGCTACCGTGCTGTGGCCTTGTTTTGCAAGCACGTGACGGACATGCAATCGGCGTCGCCTAGCTCTGCTGAATCAATGTCTCCCACGGGTCACAATTTCGCTACTTCCCCAACGTCTCTCACGCCTCAGAGCGAGCTCCAGAGGCTGCAGGTTCCTTCTCCAAAGGTGCACAGGTCGCTCTCTTTACGGATTCAGCGTGCTGCGAGTGGCGTCAAACGACACAGCTCGTTGTGGTCACGACCGTCGGCGCAGGCGACTGGTAGACCAACAACGTATTCTGTCGATAATCCCCGCAGTCCGTCGGGGCAGGTAACACCAAGATCACAGTACCCATCGGACATCTCGGTCGACGTCGCGGGCCCGAGAACAGGTGGCAGCCACGAACCCCACGCAGAAGACGTCCCAATGGCCGGAGAGGCATGGGTATATGCAGACGATTGGGTAAAAACGATTCCGAGTCTTCGTCGCACCGGTGAACAAACCTTTCTCACATTACTTTTTGAAGGCCCAATCTTCCGTCCACCAAGACATGATCCGCGAGCGCGTGTCAACCCAAGGCATCATTCGCCCGCTCGAGCCGGAGCTCGAGCTGCCCGCCATGCGGGTGCCACCGGAGCTCGTCGGCACGTTGTCAGAGCACGCGGTGCGGCGGTACGTCGCGGGCCACGCGTGCCTCGAGAAGAAGTTCGCGCGCGCGATCAGACGCGTCGAGAAGCATCGTCTGCGGAACATCGACCGTGCGTCTAGGGACACGAACCGACACATCGCGGCGCTGCAGCACTACCTCGACCGCGAGCACACCGACGCAGAGGCCGGGGGCGTAGAGGCGAGCTGGAACTTGGCATGGGCATTAGATGCGGACGAGCGCCCGCCGCCGAGCAGCATCGTTGCGCGGCGGGATACGGAGGAGGCGCTCAAGCTCGCGCGCGTCGCGGATAAGGCGGTTCTTGCGTCGGAGCGCTCGCTTAGCGGCAACAACCTCTGGAGCGTCGTCGTTGGCTTCCTTACGGTATCTCCGGACGACCGCCCCTCACCGTTGAGCGACGGCGGTAGTCCCAGGGCTAGGGAGCACGTTGTTGGCACAAAGACCGGGAGGACGGCGCGTCTTCGGTCGTTCTTGAGGAGGAAGCGGCGGCCAGAGGGCAGCACGAGTGGTAGCGGTCGGAGTTCGTTGAGACACTAGCTGTAACCTTATGTTTTTTTTTTGCAACGTCATGTGCGGGATTAGTGTGTGTACCTTACTCACCAGTTGAATAGATGTTGTGCAGCTATGAGATCGAAAAAGTTGGATCCCCAGAAGCTTATTTTATAGTCGCAAATTACAGTAAGACTGCGTAGATTCGAGACGTTGTTGTGCTAGTGTATGTTTGGAGTTATCTACTTCGCACATTGGCAGGTCCGTCCCATCACTTGGAGAATTAGTGAATGACGTGGGCGTGTATCTGGGATGGCTATGGTGCTAAAAAAGCTCGAACCCTAGCGCACAGCGTGAGGCAGTCTAGGAGATGGCGATCATCTTGCCGATCAATGTCTACGTAACCGATAAAGTGGAACACCAGTTACACATTGAATGTAGCTTGACCACTTGAGTGATCACTGGAACCTCCAGGCGGCGGAGTGCCATGAGTACAGCACCACAGTATCTGGCGAAAAACAGAGAAAACGAGGACCATCAGCTCTGCAGGCATGTGCGAGCATGAACCGGTACAGACGCTCGCTCGGATATAAGACACGAGGCAAACATGACATCAATTTATGAAGACGATGGCGTGAATAGAGGGTGTACTACTGCAGTGCGATCGCTGTGTCCATTGGCGCTGGGCTTGCTTGTGCTATACTAGACTGGATCGCAGAGAGAGAAAGGGAGAAAAACGTTGGAGAGATCGATCCATAGAAAGAGATCCTCACTGGCGGCTGAGCGCTGATGAGTCAGATGCAGTAACGACAACTCTGTAGCGGCCAGCGAGCGGGAGACTCGGGTCGGAGTAAAGATACTCGGAGCGTCGTCGTGCTTGGTCATACCCAGGAAATACGATACGACCCGCTACTGAAATGAAAGATGAAGCGAGTACAAAGCCGCTCTCCCGAACTCAGGTTTGCTTCCGACCTGCGAAACCGAAACTAAGCGACTACTGTGCAGGTAGCCAGCCGAGCAAGAGGAGTGACATAATAGCCCATCAATCATCAGCTAACGGCTGGCCATGTTTGTGAACAAAGAACGGAAGGAGCGTCTTGTCAGGTCGGCGATGTAGGTGAAGACCTGCGCCACAAGCCACGAGAGCAATTAATGGGCTGCCGTCACCATTTTGTCAGTGTGATGACATATCCGCCACAATCCTTGCCTCACGCTTCCGTGCCGTGCTCTCCATTGTTTCGACTCGTTTGCCCCAAAATCATCTCTTGCCTTCTTCATCATCATAAAGTCTGTGCGATCTCGTTAGCCGATTATGGAACGTCCCCTCTCCTCCTCCTCCTGCTGCCTTGCTTCACTGCTTCCATCCCACTTGTCCCCTCCGCATATATGCCTACCCTCACTCAGACGACGGGACTGAAAATTGCGCCCCTATTTCTCCAATCGTTCGTGAAGCACTATTATGGAAAAGTCGTGAAGGACCCGAGCAGCGCCCGAGTCTCTTTGCGTGACGAAGAATTGTTGTACGATCAGGTTTTCTTTGTCGTGAAGGTATGTATCGCTGCGTGTACTCGTCGTGCAGACACCCGGAGAAATAACCCGTACCCCTGCTGGTGTCGTCCGTATAGCAACTCATGCAGGACGCAACGACGTACGTATTCGGCCACGAATCATGTTCCGCTCTCCAGGCCGACTTGGGCTTGACAGGCATACAGTCGAAGACTTCCAGAGCTTTATTAAAGCGCGAGGGGTCTCACTGCCTTGGGTGAACGTCGTTCGCGCTCTCGTCCCTCTACCCCTCTGCGACCTCGCTGCCGCCCATCTCATAAAGGCTTGCGGCGGCGAGGAAGTCATGAAACGGACACTCGGCGGCACCAAGTGGTGGCAAGTCCGTAGCACTCAGGGGTACGCCTCCCGCAGCGGTTTTTTGTCCCGGCTCACACGCATACATATGATCGTAGTGTCGAAGCCGAGTGGGTAACTGCGGAGAAAGCCCGTGAGAGCCCGCGCGAATCACAGCGCCGTGGAAAGGGGACCGCAGAAGCCAAACGAGCTTTCTTTTCGTCTGACGATTCGAGTGAAGAGGACGAAGGGTCCCGCCCCGATCGTAGACCGGAGATGGACGATACTCCTTGCCTGTTGTATATTCACGGAGGTAAAGCTCTTTTAAGGCATGCCTTGTGAAGCAGGAATACTTAGGTGACGGTTATGCCAACTAGGTGGGTACTACTTCGGAACCGTAGACGGAGACAGGGGTGTCCTTGAACGTTACGCGCGAAAGATCCAAGGTCGCGTTTTCGGTGCGGAAGCCCTGCTTTTTCCGACTCACCGCGTTACTAAACCATTTCGTCATTGCAGCTGTCAACTACCGCCTCGCGCCTCAATACCCATTTCCTTGCGCCATTCAGGATGTACTTGCAGCTTGTAAGTGCGAATCGCGCGACGTTTTAGTTTTTGACCACATCCCCGTAGATTTGTACCTTATCCAACCACCCGTTGGTGCTTCGCATCGCGCTGTAAATCCAAACAAGATTGTCATTGGCGGTGATTCTTCTGGAGGAGGATTGGCCTTAGCTCTCTTGCAGGTCATTCGCGACGCGGGTCTCCCACTGCCAGCAGGGGGCTTTTTGGTCTCGCCATGGTGCGACTTGACTCATTCTTTCCACAGCATTACGACAAACACAGAAACGGTGGGTAGAGGAATTAGGGCCGTTCCCTTTCTTTTTTTTGTGTCACTCAACTCGTGGAGCTAGGATATTCTCCCAGCAACTGGCCTGTCATTGCACAAGCCTAGCCCACTATGGCCGCCGCCGTCTGAGGAAATGACTTCTCAAGTTCATGCACGCTTGCGCATGTTCGCTAACGATGTGGCGCACAGCCATCATGGCTGTGAGAGAACGGCAGCAGGCGGCAGTACTTTTCGAGCGAGAGTGCCCGGGATCAGTGACGGCGGAGATGGGTCACCAACTCCTCAGTTCCAATTTTACGCGGAGAACAGGCTCCTCCGACACCCTCTCGTGAGCCCTGCTTTGGGCTACCTCGGTGGCCTTCCCCCGCTGTTCTTTATCGCCGGAAACGGGGAGGTGCTAAGGGACGAAATTGTTTACACGTGTGTGATGTTCTCCAAGGAAATCAGGCTCAGAAAGTTAACCGACTCACACCCCACAGGGCACATCGCGCGGCGCATCCTGAGAAGTTCCCAGTGAGCGAAGATGTGAAGAGGTTCTACCCAGCATTCGAGGGCATTAAGGACAAAATGCGGGCCACTCCAGTACACTTGCAGATATATGACGGTAAGACGTTCGCAACGTTTTGGCATGAGGTCTTCATTTACGCCCATGATAGACGCGGCTCATATCCTGCCTAATTTATTCCCCTTTGCCACGCCTGCAAAGTTTTGCGTTCGTGCTATTATAACGTTTATAAGACATGTCACACACACGCCGCCGAAAACCGTGTTGTTGATCACTCCACTTGTCACAACCGATAGTGCTCCTTCCGGTTCCTCCCTGGCGCGTCGGAGCGTCGACAGCTCAAGTGAATCCGGGTCAGACGGCCCGTTGGTCGATGTGCTTTCATCGGAGACTTCGGGTGTTGGCCCAAAAGCTCAGGAGCGCTATCGAATAGTAGCTTCTCTATCACAAGCAACTACACGATTAAGAGGTCGGAGCGCGCAGATATTTCGATTTGGGAACGACGAAGTTCCAGTTATCGGACCGTCGTCACGGAGTAGCTCACGGGACGATGGCAAGTACAGCGAAGGGCACGCCTCGGAGCCGAAGGGACCTCCAGTTGTGCTTGCAGGCGGCGGGGGCTGTTTACGAACATTGGGTACGTCGCCATTGTGTTGCCACTTCCCCCTCTCTTCTGATCCGCACTTGAAGCCAGGGGAATATAGGCCCATGATTAGGGAGCGCGTTTCGACGCAAGGGATCGTCCGCCCGCTTGAGCACGAGGAGGACCTCCCCGCGTTCAGACTATCCACGCAGCTCATCGGCATCATCCCAGAGAGCGTCCTAAAGCGGTACACGGCCGCCAAGCAAGCTGCGGACCAGAAGTTCGCGTCAACGATCAAGAGTATTGAGAAGGCACGTGCGCGCAACATCGAGCGCGCGAGTCGGGACCTCGCGCAGCGTGCCGCGGCTCTGCGCCCCTATTTTCGCTCGGCAGGCAGTGCCAGTGCCAGTGGTGCTGGCGGGGGAGTGTGGAGGCTCACATGGGCGCTGGACGCGGATGAGCGTCCGCCGCCAAGCAGCATTGTTGGACGGCTGGACACCGAGGAGGCACTGCGGTTCGCGCGGGCGGCGGATAGGAGATGGCTGCTAGAGTTTGCAGCCGCTGCTGGCGGCAGAGACGGGCAGGGTTTGGGCCCGAACTTGAGTTCATGGAGGAGTGCTGGGGCTGCGGCGTTGATGGCCGTTTGGTTCACTACAAAGTTACGGCGTGCAAGCGTTGTCCAGAAGGAGTTCGGGGGCAGTGTTGGGGATGGTGGGGTAGTTAGAGCATCCGCAAGTAGAAATGTCGAAGTGTTGTATTAGGTAGCCATTTTTATAGAGAATCGGGTAATTGTTGTCGCGCTGCTGTCAGAGCTCCTCACGCTGCCGTCCCAGGTTGTGCCTGGCCTGTCATAGAGGCGCCTGCTTGTAATATAAAGGCACATAGCAGCTATGACCCACAATCTATCCCGACACAGAAACATCTTTCCCTCCGTAATAACTTGCTGTTGACGTCGGCCCTAGCAGAGGATCAGCGAAGGATGTCCACCTCACTGACAGCGAGTACGACCCTCAGTCTCATGCCACTTGCCATTGGCATCCTCCTGCGGCACTATTTTGACAGAGTTCTCAAAAATAAGAACAAGAGCAAGAACGAGGAAGGGGCAGCGGTGCGGGTGCCACTGCGCCTCGGAGAGCTGATGTACGACGAGGCATTCACCATTACTCGCGTGAGTCCACCCCTCCTCCTTCTCCCCGCCTGAACCCCAAATCGATCCGAGCCAATCTGACACAATCTCCGACTATGCCCGACAGAACTTTATGGACTCGTCAATACAGTGCGTCCTTCTCTTAGCCTTCATCTGCGTTCGCGTCTCTCTTCGCTCGGCTAAGCTATGATGGTAGCCACACCGTCGAGGAGCTCCAGCAATTTACGAAGCTACACACACCCGTGGGGCCCTCGTCCCACGCCGTGCACGTCGCTGTTCCACAGACATGCTGCGCGGAAGCGGCGCGCGTGCTCATTCGCGCCCTCGGCGGCGAGAACGAGGCACGGCGCGTGGTCGGTGGCGTGCGGTGGTGGCAGGTACGTCCCGGGGACCGCGGGTGCGTCGCTTTGCTTGCTTCCTCTCATTGGGGTGTTGATGGGTGCATGCGCGTCTAATATAACGCAGGATCGACGCGGAGTGGATCATGGATAAGAGGGACTGGAAAGAGGCGAAGCGCCGCGAGAAGGCCGCTGCAGCTGCAGAGAAGACGCAGACGCAGACGCGCACCGGCGGTGTCGGTGAGAGCGGGAGTGGGAGTCCTGGCGCTGGCGCCAGCACGAGTCCTCCCCTGTCACCGTCGTCGTCGTCGTCAGGTGCGCACGTGCCGGCTAGTGCGGATGATGCGGAGGCAAGCGCGTATCGTCCCGAGATGGACGAGATGCGATGTTTGTTGTGGGCACACGGAGGTCAGGACCCATTATTGTTCGCCCCTCCCCCCCAGGTACTTACAGTCTTTTTTTTTCTTCTTTTCGCGTAGGGGGCTATTATTTTGGAAGCGTGGACCAAGAAAGGTACGGTGCCATTGCCGTGCTCGGGGGCATGCGAGGGGAGTTCGCTCACCTGGAATGGGAAATGCAGGTTTATGATTCAGCGCTATGCGCGCAAGATGCACGGACGCGTGTTTGGTGAGATGTCTGGTCTAATGGTTCGCGTGCGTCCGTATGTTGACAAGGGCCTGCGCTATAGCGCCGAAGTATCGGCTTGCACCTCAATACCCCTTCCCTTGCGCTCTGCAAGACCTTCTGGCATCGTGTGCGTGCCGCGACACGCCCTCGCACCCTGTCACATAACTTGACGCACCCCCTGCAGATCTCTTCCTTATCAAGCCGCCACCGGGAGCCGCGCACCGCCCCGTCCAGCCCGGCCACATCGTCGTCGGAGGCGACTCGGCAGGAGGCGGGCTCGCTCTCGCCTTTCTGCAAGTCGTCCGCGACGCCGGTCTGCCGCCACCCGCGGGTGCTGTACTCGTCTCCCCCTGGTGCGATATGCACCACTCGTTCCCGAGCATCTTCCTCAATACCGACACGGTACAATAACCCCCTCCTCCTCCCCTCTTTCGCTGTCGACTGAGCGTTCGTATCGTAGGACATTGTCCCCACTACGGGACTCACGACACACAAGCCGAGCCCGCTCTGGCCACCCCCGCCCGATGACGTCAATCTACGGGTCCACGAGTTACTCCGCGGAACCGCGCAGAACCAGCCCGGAGCAGTCGTCGCACCGCCAGGCAACGACGACGGCAATCGCGTAGCGAAGACGCCTGGTGATCGCGAGACCGTGGTGCGGGTGACTGGAGAGGACGGCGTGCCGGTGGAGATTCAGCAGCAGATCCAGCTGTACACGACGAATGACCTACTAATACACCCGCTTGTCAGCCCCGCGCTGGCTTATCTCGGTGGGCTCCCGCCGCTCTTTGTGATTGCGAGCGATCGGGAAGTGCTCAGGGACGAGATCCTATACACGTCAGTCCATCTCTTTATCTTTGCCGTGCGCGTAAGTGACATATATTGACGGGTTGTCTTACGTTCGTTAGGGCACACCGCGCCGCGAATCCGGAGAAGTACCCCGTCTCGGATGCGGTGAAGAAGCTGTACCCAGCATACGATGGGATCGAGAGCAGGATGAAGCCAACAACGGTCCACCTCCAAGTCTACGACGGTACGCACTGGGTCCATCTTCCTTTTTTTATTTTTATTTTGTTCGACCTTGACTTTGCTAGACGCCGCCCATGTACTCCCGCTGATGTTCATCGCTTGTACCCCGGCGACATACTGCTACCGCGCCATCACGACGTTCATCAAGCACGTCACGAACATGCCACCCACTGCCGCATTGCAGAAGTACAAACCGCCGCTACTGCGGACGTCGGACCTCACATCCGGGGAGATAGTTACCTCGCCCGTGGCGCTTTCGTCACCAATCGCGGAAGACGAACGACCGACAGTAGCTCAACCGAGCGCGCCGACAAGGCCGACACGTTTCTCCCGCATGACGTCATCCCTCCGACGAGGAAGCTCGCTGTTTTCGAAACCTTCAAAAGGTACTTCTGGTGTAGGTCACGCCGAGGACGGGTGTGCAGCGGACGTCCTGGCCGGAGACCCAGTCGTGTATCACGGAGGATGGGTAAGCTCCCTTCCTCTTCGCCATCCAACTCTAAACGACACACACATACACACACATAGGCGAAGCCCGAATCCCTAGAACACGACAGCAGCCGCACCATGATCCGCGAGCGCGTAGCGATCACTGGCGTCATCCGCCCGCTCGAGCCCGAGCGTGACCTCCCCGCGCTCCACGTCGACCCCGCGCAACTCGGCATGGTCTCTGCGCGCTGGGCACGGGTCTACCTCGCTCGCTCGCAGCGTCACGAGAAGAAGTACGCCGCGTCCACGCGGAACGTCGCGCGGCGCCGTGAGCGTGCGATCGCCCTCCTACGCTCCCAGGCCTCACGGGTCGTGGGAGAGGCAGAGAAGGCGGAAGGGGAAGGGTGGAGCGTCGCGTGGGCGCTCGACGATGCGGACGAACGCCCGCCGCCGAGCAGCCTCGTCGCGCGATGCGATACGGCCGAGGCGCTCGCGCTCGCTCGGGCTGCCGCCGCCGCCACCACCACCACGAAGCGGAAGCGGAATGCCCCGGTCTCTCTGAGAGGGAAGAAGCGGGTGTCAGACGATAATGAGAAGGGAAAGAAAGCTACGCGCCGTCGGCCTGGCGGCGAACTTTGGAGGCGATTGAGTAGTAGGGGCAGGGGTGCTACCCCCGCCGTTGCTGATGCTGCCGCCGCCGCCGCCACGAGCATGCGGCCTCAGGTCATTGTAGCGGCTTAGATGGGCACTCGCCAGGTTGGATTGTTGTTGTAGATGTCTTTTGTACTCACCATTTCTGTATCTTACCCAAAACTTATAATGTACTCTCTCCGCTCGTGGCGCCCGTGCAGACTGAGGATTCGCTAGGCTGGTCCGGACAAAAGGTTTCGGTAATCTATATCTCTAGCATCTCTGCGGATTCCGGAAGGCTCAAGTTCGAGTTCAATTAGGGTGCGTTCAACCCCATGATTCAGAGACAACTTGTTGATAGCCGATACAGCAGCGCTGATGGGCCAAGATAAGACTCTATGTCCGATATAAAAGCAAGGCCATTGGAAAGCAAGGAAGTTCGGTCTCGTATTACATAGATAGTGTAGTGCTACATAGGGTACAGTACTCCACCCTCAGGCGCACAAAAATGGATTCAAAAAAAAGACTCTATGTCCCAAGTGTCATGTAAATAGATGAAGCTCAAAGCTCAAAGTCGTGAACGTGTAAATGTTCATTGCTCACTGTACCATGGTAGAAGGTAAGGACCCTTATCTGTGATAGTCGTGGGATCATTCGGAATACCGCAGCTTGGGCCGATCCGGGCATCTTGTCGTAACCCAGACGCTCAAACCCAAGCTCAAACCGTACGCTCACTTTACCCAAAACATTCTTCTATCCAGTATGGCCACTTCACAAGATGTTCGGAAAATATCGCTTGGTCAAGAATCATCCTTGGAAATTTCCGAATCGCAGGGAAGCCGATCCCAGCTAGTACGTGTTGAGGTGACCGGTATGTACTCAAGTCCTGACTCGTTGATGCCTCGATGAGTATTTAACCTCTTCATCAGTCCTCCGAGCGAATGATGTTCCGCACATCAAGAAAAATTTTAGCCTGAAAAGACGGTTCTTTGTCACTGTAGCCAATCATGCGACAATGAAGAAGACGGAAAGTGTTCAGATTGATACTAGACAAACAGTGCAGTGGAACCAGAGGCTCGGTGCCTTGTAGGACTTTCCTTTTGCGATCTTATTTCTTGACTAAAGTTTAGTTCAGTTTTGCGCAACGGTCTTCGCATCTTATACTGTGTCTTTATGAGAGGCAATTCACACACCGTGATATCGTTATCGGGAGTCTGGAGATACCGTTACCCGTCGAATCGCAAAATGGTTCATCCCTTTATTAAGAATTCCTGTTAGTTCGACTATTAAACACCTTGCATGTAGATATTCCTTTTGTCCTTGGTATTGGCGATGGGGATGTTCGCCCGGTCACGCTTTACTTGACGATCACCGTGTCAGCGGAAATACCCCCTCCGATCATCCCCAACAACCCCCCAAAAATACCGACCAAAGGAGACGACACTCCCGCAGAAGAAGTTACTAAGCCCCTTATGGCACCAGACTCCGGGGGACCCATTCAATCCACTGCCCCCGAACCTCTTTTACCCCTGCCCGATCACTTTCCCGTCGAGATTGGCGTTCCTACGTCACGTAGTCAAGCACTGGCAGAGGTGTCGCATACCGAGGATACTCTTATTGCTATCCGTCGCGCTGATGACGCCATGAAACATATTGACCGATCTGATACATGGGAAATGGCCGTCGGGAGGATCAAGTGGGTGATGGATACGTTGAGTCCAATTGCGGAAGTGCGTGTGACGACCTTTTGCTTATCATTGGCTAAGCTCCACTCTCAGCTTTCCCCGTACGCGAAGATGGCATGTGGTCTGCTTTTTGCAATTCCTAAGGTACATCCGTTTGCGTCATTGTAGGAGCAGAACACCTATGCTAAGTTCGTCTGGATGGTAGACACTCCTAGAACAGTATCAGCGCGATGACAATGTCCAAACCCTCCTTGAAGCCATGCACGACGCGTTTGATTTCGCACACCACGAAGATACTTTGAAATCCATCAAGGCCGAGTCCAAGCAGGCTCAAATACTTGTCCTTATGTTGCAGGACGTCTGTAATTGCTGTGATTTTATCCAATCATACGCGAAGGACCCGCAATTTTGTACGTTATCATCACCTACCTCATCGGCCAGCGTAAACGTGCAACTTTCAGGGAAGCGGACGTTGAAGAATATGGGCGGCGGTGCCGGGAAAGAAATCGAGCAGTTGTCTGCCGCCCTTGTCGAACACCGAAGGGCATTCCTTGATCAAGCTACTATCGCTACCGAGATAACTGCGTTCCAAATTTTGGATGACGTGGGAATAATTTCGGCCAAGGTGGATTGGGTATCGACTCAGCTTCAATGGGTGTCAAGCCAAGTTTCAGACATCGGTGCGTAAATCCTAATAGTTTGTCGGTATGGGGTTATTGATATAATAATCGTCATAGAACTGGATGCAAAAATCAGAGAAATCCCATATGGGAAAGGTTCACGATTCACACCCGACAAGGGGTGTCTTATTGGGACACGCATGGCCTTTCTGGACTACATTGTCAATTGGGTGAACGATCCTGCTTCCGAGCGTAGTCTCGTCATTTTCGGGCAAGCAGGCACAGGAAAGTCGTCGATTGCGCATGAGATCGCATGTCGCTTCGATAGAATGCACCGTCTTACGTCATCATATATCTTTTTGCGGAAGGAGCAAGCCAAACCCTATCGCCTCTTCACGACTCTTGCTCGCGATCTCTCCGACCGCTATCCTTCGTTTAAAACTGCGCTTGGAAGGGCCATAAAGGACAATTCCTCTCTTCGAGTTGGAACCCGCGACTATCGTACCCTTTTTGAGTCCCTTATCCTGGAACCACTCAAAAATCTGCACATTGTCGGTCCTATTCTTGTCGTAATTGATGCGTTGGACGAGAGTGGGGATATAACTGGTGGAAATGGCCTACACACATTTCTTGTCAAAGCCCTCTCTAAACTCCCCTCAAATTTCCGCGTGCTCATCACTTCGCGACCTGAGCATGACATCGAGTCTGCATTCGTTAGAGACAAGTCCGCCAGCATTAAAATCAAGTACATGAAAGATTCCGAGCTGGCTGCTACAATACATGAAGATATTCTCGTGTTTCTTCGGGAGAAGCTTCCTTCAGACGTGTTTAGAAAGTATGGCGACACGCTAGCAATAAGGACAGAGGGTTTGTTTCAGTGGGCAGCGGTCGCATGTGGATACATCTTGGACCCTCCCGAGTTCTTTGGCTTCAGCAAGAAAAAGTGCATAGAGCATCTTTTGAAACTCACTGCGGATCGCCATAGACAAGATCCCTTGGACGAGTTATACAAAGAGGTCCTTGAAAGATATTTCACACACCAAGAATCACGGCTACTCTTTCGTTCTGTCATGGGACAGCTCATTGCCTCAATTGAACCCCTCACTATCCATTCCTTGACTACTTTGCGACCATACGCTAGTGCCTCCTACGACGACGGCGACGACGGCGACGCCGTTATTAAATTGCTCGGTCGCCTCGGCTCTTTGTTGAGTAATGTCAACTCACCCAATGAAAGCCTTCCCGTCGTTCCTCTCCACACGTCATTCCGGGATTTTCTCATCAATAAAGAGAAAAGCGGCGATTTTTATGTTAGCCATCATGATGCCCACCACCAATTGGCCCATTCCTGTCTCGGTCTACTTCTCAACGATCTCAAATTTAACATCTGTGATTTAGAGTCATCATATCTTTCCAACGAAGCCGTCGACGACCTTAACTCTCGGATTGAAAAAAAAATTCCACCTGCTTTATTGTATGCTTGTCGTTTCTGGGACGACCATTTGCAACATATTGATTTCGAAACCGATCTGTTTGGCAAACTTCGAGCTTTTTTTGAGAAGAAACTCCTCTTTTGGATGGAGGCCCTTAGCTTAATAAGCGATGTGGGTCTTGCTTCGCCAGCGTTCTTGGCTCTGAACGTGTGGTTAGCCTCTGGTCATGGTGTGAGTATTATTGTTGATTTGACGAGGAAGGCGAACAACTAATGGCTACGATCGCAGCAGGTTTCTCAAACAGAGCTAGAGAAATTCGGGTCGTTTGTCAATGATGCCTTCGTGTTTGTGCGGTATTTTGGAATGGCCATAGCAAAGAGTGCTCCACATGTCTACCTTTCTGCTCTACCATTTGCGCCGATTCGTTCTCTCGTCTCTGCACATTATTCTAGCTCATTTCCTCGAATCCTACACGTGGAACGTGGGCAATTGACCCATTGGCCGTCATCGGAGATGGTGATTTCGAGCGTCGGGGGCAGGGTCCTTTCCATTGCACTCTCACCAGATGGCCGGCGCATCGTCTCAGGCTCAGACGATGGGACAATTCGTATGTGGAACACCACGACAGGAGAGGCGGCGGCGGGCCCATTTACTGGACATTGGAATTGGGTCTCGTCTGTGGCGTTCTCCCCAGATGGCCAGTGCATTGTCTCGGGCTCTTTCGATCGGACAATTCGTGTATGGAACGCCACAACAAGAGAGACGGTGGCAGGCCCATTTTTTGGACACACGGATTCGGTCTGGTCTGTAGCGTTCTCCCCAGATGGCCAGCGCATCGTCTCGGGCTCTGCCGATCGGACAATTTGTGTGTGGAATGCCACGACGGGAGAGACGATGGCAGGCCCGTTTACTAGACACACCCGTCCGGTTTTGTCTGTGGGATTCTTGCCTGATGGCCAACGCATTGTCTCAGGCTCTTCTGATCGGACAATTCGCGTGTGGAACGCCACGACTGGAGAGACGGCAGCAGGCCCATTTTCTGGACACACGGATTCTGTCTGGTCCGTAGCACTCTCACCAGATGGCCAGCGCATCGTCTCGGGCTCGGACGACGGAACAATTCGCGTGTGGAATGCCACGACGGGAGAGACGGCGGCAGGTCCATTTACTGGACACACGGATTCGGTCCTGTCTGTGGCATTCTCTCCAGATGGTCAGCGCATCGTCTCAGGCTCAGACGATCGAACAGTTCGTGTGTGGAACGCCAAGACGGGAGAGACGGTGGCAGGCCCCTTTTCTGGACATACGCATTCAGTCTGGTCTGTGGCATTCTTGCCAGATGGCCAGCGCATCGTCTCAGGCTCGGATGATTGGACAATTCGTGTGTGGAATGCCACGACTGGAGAGACGGTGGCAAGCCCATTTAATGGGCACACGAACTCGGTCTCGTTTGTTGCGTTCTCACCAGATGGCCAACGAATCGTCACAGGCTCGGTCGATCGAACGATTCGTGTGTGGGATGCCACGACTGGGGAGACGGCGGCAGGCCCATTTACTGGGCACACGGATTCGGTCATGTCTGTAGCATTCTCCCCAGATGGCCAACGCATCGTCTCAGGCTCTTTCGATGGAATGATTGGCATATGGAATGCCACGACGGGAGATGCGGCGGCGGACCCATTTACTGGACACAGTGATTCGGTCTGGTCTGTGGCATTCTCGCCAGATGGCCAACGCATCGTCTCAGGCTCGCTTGATCGAACAATTTGTGTATGGAACGCCACGACGGGAGAGACGGTGACAGGTCCATTTACTGGACACGCGCATCCGGTCTTGTCTGTGGCATTCTCTCCAGATGGTCTGCGCATCGTCTCAGGCTCGCGGGATGGCACAATTCGTGTGTGGAATGCCACGACTGGAGAGACGGTGACAGGCCCACTTACTGGAGACATGCTTTCAGTCTCGTCTGTGGCATTCTCACCAGATGGCCAATGTATCGTATCAGGCTCGCTTGATCGAACAATTCGTGTGTGGAATGCCACGACAGGAGAAACAGTAGCAGGCCCATTCACCAAACACAGGAGTCCGGTCTTGTCTGTGGCATTCTCGCCAGATGGCCAGCGCATCGTCTCAGGCACTTTCGATGGAATAATTCGTGTGTGGGACGCCATGACGGGAGAGACGGCCGCAGGCCCATTTACTGGGCACACGGGATCTGTCTCGTCTGTGGCATTCTCTCCAGATGGCCAGCGCATCGTATCAAGTTCGCGCGATGGAATAATTCGTCTATGGGATGCCACGACAGGAAAGACGGAAACTATGGGACACGTTGACTTCACAGACCACTCCGTCATTAACGACGAGGGATGGATATGTGGTAGCGGAGGTGAACTTCTATTGTGGATTCCGCCAATACATAGGGCACATCTTCACCGTCCAAGTAATATCTGGGTGGCTGGCGAGTATGAAACCCGCATCGATTTTTCTGCTTTTGTGCATGGACGCAGTTGGACTACTTGTATTAACACCCAGATAGAACCACTACAGTAATCCGTGTTCTTTTTTTTTTTTCGAATCGTTTTTATCTCGGAGTGCAAGCCCAAGGCTTAGACCATTCGCAGCTTGCTACGTTTACAAAGATTGTGCCTAATAGTAGGTGATCTCGTTACCAGAACTGAGTGAGGTGGGAGTATGTAGGAGGGTTTCTTAAACAGTTTCCCCAACGGGTTCGCGATCGCGCGGGAAGGTAGGACCGGGCGTTAGACGCCAAGAGTTTGATGTACGGGTCTGCTCTGACCCGCGGGAGCTCCTCAATCCAGCTCTGGGGGGCTTCTTCCAGCGGGCCGGACTCGGGGTGTGTGAACGCGCGGCTTTCCTGTATGAAGTTTAGTAAGTTAGACGTTCCGCATATCCGTATTCTTTTAGGTGAAGTGTAATGTAACTTGCTAGATAAAAGCTCATCGAGACAGAATGGCTGGACAGCTTGGTCTTGGTCTTGGTGGTTGGGACTCGTCATATGAAAGCACGCCCACATCGCATCCGAAAGTCAATCGACCTACAAAGTACGTGAGGTTGAGGGCGAGCCTGACGGGCTTGGGATTTGTCCACGCTTTTAATTGACAGCAAGTCTGATGCGGGTGAAGATGCCGCTGTGGAGTCCGCGCACTCGGTGCCAGTGCAATCGACCGGAATGCGCACAGCGTCTATCTTGGACCAACTGCTCATAGGTCTGATAACTCCTGAAGAGTTGCTTCTGCACGTCGAGCCTTGATTGTGCCCTTCGAAGCATTGGCGCTCCAGACGATCCATTCCAGGCAGAGGAGAAGATGACGTAGAGGCCCGAGGTAAATCTTTCGGTAGCTGGCGTGAACTGCGCTCACAGATGCCTTGCAAGCTCAGCAATTTCGAGGGTAACTATACGCCATGCACAATAACAAAGCCCGTTGTACTGCAGTCACCGTCGTCGGTACTCGAGCCTCAGCATCGAGCTTGCATCAAGAAGCGCTGGGGCACCACACTTGCCTGGGTGCTCAACGAGTTGCCGGTTGCTAGCGCATTTACAGTATCATCTACTTTGCTGGGCGAATTCAGGGAAGAGCGGGTGTATATTGGCGTGTCGGTCTGGTGACGAGAGTTATTACCGTCATTGCGCTTCCCCGTCTTTGATGGTTGCGTCCCAGGTAAACCTTCTTAGGCCACGTGGGTGTCAATGCGTCGCGCGTCGCCCTAGAGGGCTCACGGCGATCTCGGTATCTAATCTCGCATGTAATCTATTAAGAGAGGGTAATGTAACCGTACATGCAAGAAGAGGCCCGAGCCGTCGCAACACGCGCCGAGACGAGAAGGGAAGGATCCTGGGCAGAGCACCGACCACAGAGCGGGAACACACGTCCGCTGTCTAAGATACAGTCCTCGCGCCGGCGTCCTCACTGCGAGGTGACCCCTCCTCCCCTCTCAACAACGCCTCGTCTCCACGACGCGCCCCCTCGTCCGCAGACCGGGGCTGCGCACGAACAGCACCAGGCGCCGGGACGACCGGGACGTGTTCCTCACCCGCGGCATTGAGCTGCGCGGCCATGAGCGTGCGGAAGCGTGAATTTTCGCGCTGTACCTATATCACGAGTGAGGGAGGGAGTCTAGTTTCAAAAAAGGGCACATACGAGCTCGCGATACGTCCCGGTCTCTGTGATATGTCCGTCTGGGGAAAGTGAGAGAAACGCCCAGCGCAGTCAGTGGGGGTTCAAAGAGACAGCATGTAGAGAAAGCAAGTACCTTCTAGTACTACTATCCTCTCGGCCCTCGCGATCGTCGAGAGACGATGTGCGACGAATAGGCACGTCGTGTGGCGTGAACGAAGGATTTTGTCGATGGCGTCATTTACCTACCAACGCAGTTAGCGTGCCCGGGTCTGGCCGAATACTGGGGAATTATGTGCCCACGCGGCGTTCTGCAGATGCATCCAGAGAGCTTGTCGCCTCGTCAAGAGCCAAGATTGCGGGTTTCTTCAGGAGGGCCCGGGCGATGGCGAGGCGCTGACGTTGGCCACCACTTAGACTCAGTCTCCCGACTGGTAACATCGCGGTGTGTCAACGCCCTATAAGAAGCTTCCAAATACAAAGTGTCCTCACTCTGCGTGTCGAAACCGTCCGGCAATCCCCAAACAAATTCGCAGTTTGCCTCACGGGCAGCGGCTTCAATCTGCTCCCTTGTAGCGCTCTCGTTACCATAGGCGATGTTCGTTGCAATTGTTCCTGTGAATAGTACGGGGTCCTATAAACAGAAGGGACTCATCAGCTTAAGCGACACGACAGGGAGTTGGTTTGCCATGTACCTGGGGAACAACACCGATGATGTTGCGCCACGACTCTGGTGTGAACTCACGAATATCTAAGCCAACGCACTCGAATGGGACATTATTTCGATGAAACGGAACGATGTCGTACCGCGTCCGTCGAACGTGATTTTGCCTCGAACAGGGTCGTAGTATCTCAACAATAAGGAATGCACGGATGATTTGCCGCCTCCACTCCTCCCACTGTTCCAGCGAGAACAATTCTAAGTGACCTGGCTTTCAAGGTTTCAGACAAAACGTACACGATTGCCACGTTCTCGCCAACTTTGACTTCGAGGTTGAAACCTTCGAGCACGTTCACCCCGCTTCGCGTAGGGTAACTGAACGTGATGTTTTCGAATCGTAGCGGACCGGTGCGTTTCGGGTCGAGTGCCACACCCACACCAGGTTGGATGGCAGGGCTCCTGTCAAGGAGCTCGAAAATACGTGTTCCGGCACCGATGCCACGCATGATGGATGTCTAGGGAAGCGCCGTCCATATTCGTCGCTATAGAGCGAAACGTAGGCTTACGAAGAACGATCTGGGGTATGTGTGTAGGAAAGTGAGCAAGAAGAGCTGCGCTTAGAGCCGCAAACAGGTCGTACGTTAGCATCTGCAGGCCGCTCCCGACATAGACCGTATACATTAAGAGGCTGGTGAGTTCCCCTACGGAGATTTGTCCGTGGCTCACGAGTGATCCCCCTATGCACACAGTGCGGTGATTCTTTCGGGGGTAGACAATCGAGGGATCCACGTACCGTAGCCGAGCAAAGCCAATAACGCAACGTTCCCGCTCCACCCAGTGCTACCGAAGAATATGCCGCTAGCGACTGCTTCACGACGGGCAAGGACCAACACGCGATCGACGCGCTCAGAGAACTTCTTCTCTTCGTGTGGGGCGGCATTGTAGACTTGCACTGTACGGAGGGCAGCTAGTGCTTCCTGGGCGACCTACATAGCACCTATTAGCACCCTCACTATAGGTTGAGTGAGGAATATGCTGACTTTAGTCATGTCGCCAAGAGCCACTTGCGTCTTATTTGACAGCCTCTTCAAGTACCGGCCATAGAATACCTGATTAATGATTATGGTGAGCGCATATATACGAGGAGAAGAATCTGGACTGGTACCAACCGCGCCAAGAGATATGGGAGGGACGATCGCAAGCATGAGAATGGTGAGATGTGAAGATATGTAGAGCATTGCGCCGACTATTCCCGCATACTGGTCAGCATATACCCCAAAAGACGTGGGCGAGTTACACGTACGGCCAGCAAAGGACATCACCACAGCACGAAGTCCATCTGAAAGGTTCTGGGTAACGCTTTTGATGCTCGTGAGCTAATGGAAACGAAACAGGACCACCGAGACCAGATGGCGCACTCATTACCTTTCTCCTACGATGCTGCTGTCGACGCTGAGTCGACTCAGGGCATCGCCCTCCCCGCGCTCCACAAATTCGACCTCTTGCCGAAGAGTCGCAGCATAAGTTCGTTCGCGCAAGCGAGCAACGATTCGCTGACCTGGAGGAACGATGAGAACTGCGTTTTGGGGGAATGGGAAACACGACGCACCAGACATGCGCATTAGGAAGGCGCGTCCCGCGTTGCAAGCGCCGCCAATAGTGAAGACGAGGAGAAGTCCAGCAGTGGCTTGGGTCAGTGAGACACCATACGGAATCGTCTGTGGATAGGAGAGAAACGATGAGATGCAATTCAATGTCATGACTCTATTGGCAGCCGACCTACCGGATTCGTAGAAGTGAAGTAGTCGATGAGCTTCCCGACCGTGAACGGGATGCTCAACGACACGGACGAAGAGACGAGCAGAAGCCCGATAGCCGTTAAGAGGGGCCTACGTTCTGGCCGGGCGAGAGCGACGATCTTGCGGAACGAGGTCGAAGTGGGGACCGACCCGTCGGTACTCGGAGAAAACGTGGACGGGAGAAAACGTGAAAGGATGGAGCGACGTGTCGGAGTAGAACGGGAGGATGTCGAAGTTGAAGACGTAGGAGCGCGGGTGGCAGGACTTGTCACGAAGAAGCGGCTCCCCTGCGCTAAGGCATATGTCGGCCACGGAGGGTAGCGTTTGCTCGTCGAAGGATGCGGGAAAGTGAGACGTGCGGAAAGTACTCGCCGAGTACCGGAAGAGCACGTCGAGGCGACCACGACGCGGCGCAGATGCAAGCTGAGCATCGTGTGCGGCACTGTGAACCCAAATCCGATTGACAACCCCAAGCCTGTGAGAAAACAAGGAAAAGAAAAAGAAATGAGAGAAAGAAATAACGAAGCATCGGAGGCAAAACGCTTCGCTTCAACGGAAATGTGTGACGTAAGCGGCGTCACACCATTCTCCTCGTCGACACACGACGACACTTTTTTTGTCTGGTCGTCCTTTACAAAGTCATGTCGGTCTATGTAAAAAAATACGGCCCCAGTTGCAATAACCCCCAGACCCATTTCCTTGACAAGCATGGATAGTTCGCTTCGGGGCCGCAAAGCACAAGGAAGGGACTCTTATTGTTACGCACGGTAAGGCGTAGCGTCGGGGTTTCAATCGGTGTTCGGAAAATGCCGTCAATCGGACAGCGGAGCGGTGATGCACAAGATGAGAGGAAAGGCAATACTAAGTTGCCGTCGTCGTCGTTCGTGAAGCCAAAGACAGATGCGATTCGAGAGAAAGCTACCGTAGTTGAGTACAGTAGGTCGAGCTTAAGGCTCTGGGTTTGTTACATGGGTTTTTATAGGTATGAAGCTGAACTACGGAAACGACGAGAACATGATAGAACAAACCAGACCGAGTCATACAGAACGTCCGTCAACATGTTAAAGAAAAGGTAGGAATCGTATGGAATCAAGTGGAATAGTCCAGAAAGCGTAACATTACCCCCTCCTTAGCGTCGAGAACGCTCCTCCCGTCTGCGTTGGATGCGTGCGTTACGAAGTCGTTCCTTTCTATCCCTACGCTCCTGCGGAGTTTCTTCGGTGTAAGCTCTGGTGCTACAAAATTTAGTGTACCCCGGATGAGCACGTGCTACTTTGCATTCAGTGCGGCAAGTACGGTGTGGATTGAAGCATTGCTCGCCCGCGTGTCCATACTTGCGGCAATACTCACACTGATGGAACATCAGACAATCTTGCGTGTCGTGAGTGGTGACTTGACACCATCGGCATGCTACGGCTAGGGGAAGAGGATCGATAGATGGGAGATCGGTGATACGATTCATGACATGTTGAAGTTCCAGATCGCGGACCATCATCAGTGGATCGTCTTCTCTTTGCAACACTTGTTGTACACGATTATAGACATTGTGCTGTGAAAGACGGTCAACCGAATCCTTGATATTCTTCATCTTCTCTCCGATCTCCGCACGGATAACGGAAAGATCCGTATGCTTCTGTTGGAGTTCGTCGCACGAGGTCCGATAGAATTGTACTTCCGCTTCCAATGACCAATCGTCGATGGCCCGTAAGGCCCGATCGATATGACACTTCATCATCATATCTGAATCAAAGACACGCTGTTGGGGTAGAGTGAGGGTAGGATGTCCATGGTACTTCTTGGTCGCGCGTAGGGGTTCTTCGAAAACATGATGTCCACGACCCAGAGTACCGAGGATGGTAGGATATGGACTGAAACGATTGTACTTGACGTAAGTGGCTTTGACCAACCGGGCATGTTGATTGGTGATCATCATCGGATAATGATGCGGAGTGCGTTCATGATTGAAGCACCAGCCCTCGCCGGGATGGTTCGTAGGGATAGCTGAATGTTCAGCTTCAATAAGTGGTTCTGTCATGGTGAAGTCGGTGTCCTCCAACGGTGGGATATTTTCTTTATCACTATCGTTGTCGTAGGTAGTGATGTCGATAGCCTGGATACGAATGGGACGAAGAATTTCTCTGAGAGAGGGTGGTGGAGTGATCTGATGATTTCCCGCCACAACGCGTTGCCACAAATGTGCTATTTCAGCAGCATCTCGAGCAGCAGCCGCGATCTGGTTGAAAGACTCAACAGAGAGGAAAGAAGCCATAGATGTTGGAGAAAATGAGGAATACAATTGTAGTGGGGATGTGGGATGCTGATGTCGTTTCATGAGGAGGTGTTTTTATACCTCGTCAATCGCGAGTTATGGAAATTTTTGATCAGGTCATCCGCGTGCATATGATCTTTTTCGACCCACTCATTTTCCGATGTTGGAAACCCCTTCCACTTGATCAGATATTGTAGTTTGCCTCCTCGTTTTCGTCTTACATCCAGGATGGCTTCTATTTCCTGTTCTTCTTGACCTTCGATTATGTCAGGGACAGGAGGAGTGAAGGCTGGTCCATATTGATCTGTTTCATGAAACGGCGTTAATAGATCGATATGAAAGACGTTGTGAATTCTCATATGTCCTGGAAGGTTCAATCGATAAGCAACACTTGACACCTTCTTCGTGATCTGGAAAGGTCCATATCGTTTGGGAGATAGCTTCCGTGATGGCGACGAAATTTGTAAGTTTCGGTTGTCCAACCAAACCCGATCGCCTTCATTGAATTGGAATCTAGGTTCCCGGGTTTTGTATCGTCGGAGCAAAGCTTGTGCTGCGTGTAATCGTGCTTCCTGTAGTTGAAGAAGCCGTTCAGTTGTCGCCGGAGCCCTATCTTCTCCTGTCGCCTCCACTGATACGCATGGCTGGAATCCAAACAGAAGTTCATGAGGTGTTTTTTTTGTTACATCATGCGGCCAGGAATTATGAGCAAATTCAGCGGCTGGTAAAAATGATACCCAATTGTCTTGGCCTTGCTGATCTACCCATGAGCGCAGATATTGTTCCACCCAAGCGTTCATTCGCTCCGTTTGTCCATCAGTGTGCGGATGAAACGCGGTACTGAGATTTTGCCGAATTCCGGTTTGTTTGCACAATTCGGTGGCAAAGGCGCTTGTAAATCTTGGATCGCGATCTGAAATTACCCTCTTGGGAATACCAAACCATGGGACCAAATGTCGGAAATACAAGGTGGCCACGCCTTCTCCTGTAATGTTCTTCGTGCACGGAAGGAACTTGGTTGCCTTGCTACACCCTTGATCCACGATGGTTAGAATCGCATTGTACTTTCCTGAAGGAGGTAAATCTGTGATAAGGTCCATGCTGACATATTGAAATGGTCCTTCTTCTACGGGTGTATCCAGATGTTGTAGGGGAGCATGCGATTTCCGATGTACTTTGTTTGCTTGACATGTCGGGCATCCCTTAACGTACTGTTCCACAAACGTCTTGAGACCATTTCCTTCATACTGTTGATGCACGAGTGCCCATGTATTTGCGATTCCCGGATGGCCTGCCATTGGAGTGTCATGTAAACTTTGAACGATTTTACGTCGTCTTTCTGCGTCTTCGTCTAAGTGTATTTTTCGTGGTGCGAATAACGCGTCAGGAAGTAAAATGATGTTCTCATTGACGTCATTTACCCCCTCCTTAAGGTCCGGACGGCGAGAAAGAAGGTCGGCAACGGTGTTCAGAGATCCGGGAATATGGTGAAGGGAAAAATCGTATTCAGCCAAGGTTTCAAGCCAACGTGCTTGACGGCCAGAAATTTTATGGGGTTCACGGAAGAATGCGAGATTATTGTGATCCGTGAGAACCGTGATCTGATGTTTGGCGCCAAGCAAGTGATGTCGCCAATGTCGGAACGCCTTGACGATAGCCAAAAGTTCCCTATCATACACATCATAATTCACCTCAGCGGGAAGCAAAGAAGCCGAAAAGAATGCAACTGGGTGTTCATGGCCATCAGATTGCTTCTGGGTTAGGGTAGCACCAATGGCAAAGGCAGAGGCGTCCGTCTGAATGGTAAAGGGTTTGTCATAATCGATGGTGGCTAGAACGGGACGAGAAGCGAAGCGGGCTTTCAAGGTTTTGAAGGCAAGATCATGGACAGGAGACCATAAGAAAACAACGCCTTTCTTCGTGAGATCGTGAAGGGGTCGCGCGATTTTTGCGTAATCAGCGATGAAAGGTTTGTAAAAGTTCCCAAATCCAAGAAAGGAACGAACTTCCGTGACAGAAGTTGGCGTAGGCCAATCTTGAATACCTTTGAGTTTAACCGAATCCATTTCAATACCTTCACGTCCAATAATGACCCCAAGATATTCCACCGAAGTTCTAGCGAATTTGCATTTCTCCGGCTTCAAGAATAAATCATTATCAAGAAGGCGTTGCAAGATAATCTTGACGTGTTCGAAATGGTCTTCTTTTGTTCCACATGTTGCAACCATGATGTCATCCATGTACACTTTTAGCCATCCTTGCGCAATTTCACTTCGGAATATGTCGTCCATCATAGTTTGGAAGGTTGCGGGAGAATTTGTAAGGCCAAAGAACATAACCAGTGGTTCAAACAATCCTCGACTGGTTTTGAAAGCGGCCTTCCATTGATCGCCATCTTTTATGCGGATATTATTATAGCCCCATCGAACGTCCATGGTTGTGTACCAATCTTTTCCTGGAGCATGCGTAACTAGATCGGCGATTAAAGGCAACGGATATTTGTTCTTTTTTGTCCACGCATTTAGCCGTCGATAATCCTGCACAGGTCGTAACTTGCCATCTTTCTTTTTAACAAAGAAAAATGGTGCCGCATATGGAGAATCAGAGGGGATGATATATCCTTTATCCAGATGTTCCTTGAGAAACTTGTCCTGTGCTTCTTGTTCTGCTTGCGTAAGCGGATATACCTTACAATCTAGTGAAGATGGTGCATTTGGAAGTAATTCGATCTTGTGATCCCATCGCTTTGATTCTGGAAATCGTAAAGCAGCTTCTTCACTGAACACATGTTTAAAGGCATGTAACTCTTTTGGCACTAATTCTTCTAGGGAACGTTCGGTTTGATCATAAGCCTTTTCCGCAAGTTGTTGGGCATGTGTGACTTTACGTATCATTACTTCATCTCCGTCTTCGAGATGAAGAATGCGGACAAGCCATTCCTTTGGGTTGGCTAACAGGGCTGGGTTATTTCCGGGATTCTTCCAATCAAGGGGAATCTTGCACGATGCTACCCAGGGATATCCAAGAATAAGACAATCAGACCCTAGATCAGCAAGATAGAAGCGATGACTGGTGCCTAGATTCATATCATCAGGCTCATTTGAAATTCGAAGATCGAGATCAACAAAATGCGTAATGGCACCACTTCGATTTGGAGTGCCGTCCACGTTTCGAATGAGCCGAGGTTTTTCCATTTTGACGGGTGTCAGCTGTAATTGTTGAGCAAGTTCTGGTGTCATGAAATTATGAGTGGCTCCAGTGTCAACTAGAGCATCGGCCGTTTCATAGTGTTCTTTGGTGAGAAAACAGACTTTTATTGTCAAAGCATTCACTTTTGGTACAAAGACACTACTAGGCATGAGAGCTCGAATCCAGGCCGTAGGACCAGAGCTCATTGAAAATCCGCGCCAAGCTTCCTAAGAGCTTCAGCCATCTTGTCCTGTTGTTCAGAGGTCATCTTGACTGACATAGCAGCTACACGAGTGATCCAATCGTCAGTGATCGTGTCGGTTTCGATTTTTGGAACGGAAGAGGGAGTGGAATTTGATGTAAACGGATTGGTGGAGACAAAAGGATTGGTGGGAATTGTAGGGACAACTGAAGCCGTGGCGATTCGAGGCTTTCGATCCGGACAGAGACGACTAAGGTGTCCTTGACGTCCGCAATTGTAGCATCGCCCCTCAGAACGATATTTCTGTTTCTCTTCTTCTGTTGTAGCCTTGCGAATGACATCGACGTCCATTGCATCGGGGTCGCGTCGTTGTTGACGTTGTCCTCCATTCGTATTCCATCGGCGCGTGAATGGGTTTGTGCCGGGACGTCGTCCTCCGGTCTGCTGGAAGGGATTGTGTTCTTTAAGTGACTGGACCTTGAGCCAGTTTCGGTGGTTTTGCTGCGCGGACTGAACCCATTGAATAAAATTCTCAGGGTTATCATTGAAGATACAGGAACTGGCGAGGCCACCTTGAAGGCCTTGCGCGAACATTCGCATTGCGTCGGGACCGTTGATGTCGAGTCCGGCACGGTTAGCACAATCTTGAAAATCGGCCACATATTCGTCGAGCCGTCCTTCCTTCATACGAAGCTTAAGGAGTGCTTGATGAGCCCTATCAGCATCTGCATAATCGGTGAACGCATCCTTAAACTCGCGTTCCGTGATTTGCCACACGTCGAAGCCGAATGGCGGAAATTCTTCCCCATCGCGAACTTTCTTCAACCAATCGGAGGCACGATTTGCCCAATGGATTGCTTTTCCTTGGCACATACCCAAGAACAGAGCTGCCCGTCGCATAGGGTCTTTAACCATACCGGCGTCGTAATTCATGAAACAATAGCGATCGAAAGCGACGAGGAATCGCCGAGTGTCGCTTCGTTCTCCCATGAAGGGAGTCGGTGCCGTGCCTTCAAGACGTTGTCCTTGCATAGCCTTGAGAATTTCGCGGAATCGTGCTTCGGGGTCAGGACTAGCCACTCGTGCGGGTGAACCGGGAGGACTACCTCCTCCTCCTCCTTGTGTTGGTGTCGGGGTGCTGGCTCGGGTCTGAATATGTCCAGACGCGGATCGTCCCTTTCCTTTAAAAGCATCTTTCACCGTAGCTAGAGTAACCTTAGATCCCGAAGATCCAAAGTTAAGGCCAGTTCCGGGTGCTGCACCACTAACCGGACTTGCTGTACGAGAGGGATGAGCGCTTTGGCTACTTGCCAACTGAGATGTCGATGTGAATCCGGTGGGAATGGGTGCTACAGTGCTCTTCATGACCTTTTGAACTAAGGTTTGCGCTCGAAGGTCTTCGAGATCCATGTTCGGTTCGGGGTCGTGTACAAGCAAAAGTGTTGGTCGGGCAACTTGGAATGCGAAATGTCGCTTCTGACTGTCGTCGAAGTGTAATTCAAACCAAACACCACAATAAGCCTGTACTGCGTGTTTCGTATCGTCAACATCCTTAGCATAGTACCCGGTCCATGGAGCACCATCTTGTCCTATTTTGAGGAATATCGCATTGGTGTTGAATGGTGGTCCAACGTTGTCGATTTGTGTCGGGTTCATTGGTACAGGAAGGCGAAAAACGCCTCCTCCATCTTTTGCACTATAGTGAGACTGAACCATAGCAAAAGATTTATTCGTTGATGTCGGTTTGTCGTTGTTCGAGGAAAGCTCGACCTAATGTTACGCACGGTAAGGCGTAGCGTCGGGGTTTCAATCGGTGTTCGGAAAATGCCGTCAATCGGACAGCGGAGCGGTGATGCACAAGATGAGAGGAAAGGCAATACTAAGTTGCCGTCGTCGTCGTTCGTGAAGCCAAAGACAGATGCGATTCGAGAGAAAGCTACCGTAGTTGAGTACAGTAGGTCGAGCTTAAGGCTCTGGGTTTGTTACATGGGTTTTTATAGGTATGAAGCTGAACTACGGAAACGACGAGAACATGATAGAACAAACCAGACCGAGTCATACAGAACGTCCGTCAACATGTTAAAGAAAAGGTAGGAATCGTATGGAATCAAGTGGAATAGTCCAGAAAGCGTAACACTTATCATCGATCAACTCGTGTACTCACCGTTCGACGACTCTGTAGGCTTGGAGGTTTCAGGCACATGAGAGAAGCGGAACCATCTGACGGTGCCACCTCGGAATGATCCGCAGGAGCGCGAAAAATCGGCCAGCTTACAGTACTGTATTCGCCAGGCGGTGACGAACACCCATTTCGTCCAACTATCTCTCCTTCAAGCGACCACTTATGATCATGAGACCAAAAGTACAGCGCCGGAACAACGATTACCGGAACACCAAGCAGGTGCTGAAGCTGAAGCTTTCCTTGGTTGGGTATATGCGATCTTTATTCGTACCTCAATTATACCTATAATATCGACGGGTATACAAATATACACGGAAACAGGAAAATCCAGTGCATCAGGTCATGGCGGCGACAACCTGAAGAATGCCAAGTGCCCCGCCCATCAGAGACATATCGAGTTTGAGAGACGCAGCTGCTGCATTCTGTGATGCCCCGCTAGTGGCGGATGGCCTGTCGCTCGAAGATGCTATAGGTACGGCCCTGGTCGTTAGTCCGCTCCAAAAAGGTGCTCTGAGTAGTCACATACCAGTGCTTGCCGCCTCTGAACTGACGTTACAAAGATCGTTGATGAAGTTTGTTGCGTCTTGAATACCAGATGCGGCGCAGGTCTCTTGGATGCAACTCCTCGCGGCACTCCAAAATTGGGGGTTGCTACAAAAGCACGCGACCTTGTAGCTAAGGTTCGAAAGTAAGGGGATGGGTCGTGAGCCAGGATTGAACGACGATGTGCGCACATATCGCAACCTATCTGAGAGGCAGCAGAGGAGGTACAGGACAGCGCGCAAGATGGGGGCTGCGGCGCCGCAGAGCACAACATACTCGTGCTCAGGAGGAAGGAAACGACAAGGAAACGACGAAAGTTCAGGTTCAGGTTCGTCATGGTACTAGCTCGAAAGTATGGCCGAGACGGATGGTATTAGGTAGTGAACTATTTATCGTTGGGTATTCGCAGTCTTGCATGTCACAACGCTGTGGACTTCGCCACTTTGGGGGGCAGTCGCGCGCCCATGCATGGACGACAATGGGTCAACTCCGTTTTTGCTCTCGAAGATGACTCGGAACAGTGGGTTCCGAGCAGACGTCTAACCTGGTTTCTTTCCCTCTGAGGACGTGAGTGATGTGGGCGCAGCCAAGTGGATCAGAGGTGGCTGATGTGCGGCAGCACCGTACCGGGACCGGGTGTCGCTCGTCTGCGTGCTCGAAGCGCGAAAGACATTGAGCCATTACATGCACATCGCCACTAGTGCTGTGACTAGTAGCCCCGTGTTGACTCGGATGCGTGACCGACTCCGAGGACGCTTATCTCGGCATGCTGCATTGGCATGCAGTCAGGAGAGGTGTGTCAGAACACTGCATGGCGCTATAGCGAATGCACGAAAGCGACTTGTCTAGTATGGCGCCGCCAGGGAAGGAGACACCCAGGCTGTGGCCGACTTACCTTGGCCGGCGCCAAATCCGACCTGACCATAACACCTGACTAGGCCTGACTTGGCGCAATCCCCCGCATCACCGGTAATTATGGATACACCTGGCGGCTCTCCCCTTTCCAAAAACTTGTTCGAGTGGAGCTAGCGAGACCCTGGAGCATCAACGTTAGCTATGCGGTGTCCGTAGAACTGTTCCGTTCTCTTCCCATCTCTTTTCTTGGTTCGTTCCCGGAAGCAGCCGGGTACTGTATGGTATCAGTAGCCAAAACCTTCGTGCTTCCAAGTCCCAACAGAGAGGAAGAGCACTGACCCTTTGCAGTACTCATCTCTTAGTGGCGTTGACGTGGCCACCATCTTGGCAAATTCAAATAGCACCGCATCTGACCAATATATGTCACTTGCTTACAGCTCACAAGTTATGTACTGTAAGTCGAAATAATAGGACGTCACGCGCCAACAAGCGCAACTGACAGAATTCTGTGCTAGCAGCAGTTTAGCCATATACCGACTTTGGGATCTCGTCTGTGCCCGAATATTCCCGACGGGGGCACAGCCCGGACATCAGAGCAACCCCAGCCCGCTTGGGTCTATCATGCGATGCCGCCACCTGCTTCTGTATTCCTTGCTCACGATGACAGATCTGCTCGTTATGGAATCATATGGGTTCTCATTTGCCCAGTGTAAGGATACATCATAAAGATACAACATAATGGGGGTACGCATACAATTCTATGGCATAAATGATGGAACATACCATTTGACAATGGGTAAATTGCATTCACCGCGACAACGTGCTCGAGTGCCGAATAAAGCAAAGGCGCAGTGTCCGGCGTCAAACCCAGCGCCTGATCTCACGGCGTGGACTCGGAGGAGAATCGGATGACAGCCAGCTGAAGCATATTGATGGACCTGAGAGCCATTCCCTTGTCCCGAAGCTCCCGCAAGTATACCCTGCTAAGCGCGTGCGCATCCTTGATCCTCAATTGCGCCAGCACCGATGGGATGTCCTCCGGGAGTTCATACCTGCGGCAAAACTCCGACATCGCCAGTTTCCCCCGTAACCCAGGGGTAAGCCGCGCAGGAAGGAGAAGCCGGGTCTTCTTGTGCTCTGAGAGTGCATCTTCCAGCTCGGAGTCCGACATCTTTTCCAGAACGATCCAATCACGGACCCGGGGCCGATAGGTGGAGGTCAGTGAGCTTGTATGCGAACAAGGAGACGAAGAGCAGGTGAT